>NMUG010006986.1:0-12300 GCA_002855965.1 Monotropa hypopitys
AAATTTATTTTTATAACAATAAAAGATTGAGGAAATGTGAGGGGATGGGTGGGTGGGGGGGCAGGGGGAGAGGGGGGGGGGGGGTCGATGAGGGGAACGAAGGAGGGATGTAGCCTTTGAAAGTTTTTTTCTTACCATGAATTTGGAGATTTAGAATCTTGAGACCATGTTTTCGGAAAATCTTTAGGTCAACACCACCGAAACAGTCATTTTCCCATTTGTATGTATATCAGAACCAGCTTAAAATCATTAATCGAACAGGTACCTCTCTCTCTCTCTGTCTGTATGCTGATCAAAGATGTTTATAAGTATCATGTTTGTTTTCTAGTAAATAAACAAAACTTCTTGAGAATTGGGATGTCCGATCCACACACACCACGAGTGAATCAATTTAACGCAGATATAGAAGTACCACACATTTTAGGGACTTTTTTATCGTCTTTTTTGGGGACCTGAAGCAGTGGCTTTCTAGGCTTACCCACCTTATCCCAATCTGGAGAATCAAAGAAGCCCTTAGTGAAGTTTGTTGACAGAATTTATTAAATTCTCATTGATCGGATTAATCTTAGTTAACAAATGGCTCTTGGTTATTTCCGTGTCTCTCATCTAATGTGTCTAAATGTTGTTGTATTGAGCTATATGTCTGATTTTTCTTCAATATGTTATTATTTTCTTGTTCCCGTAAAATGGTAAAAATATTCTTCAATCCTATATAACTCATTCCAGTTCTTTTTCCTTCCGAAATTTTTACGCAGTTGTTAATTTCTTATTTATTTTGTGTAATACTGGTACTCTGGATGATGAACGAAGGAAACATGATAATATGCACATAAAATGATTTGGGTCTTTGGGTCTATTCTCTCTGATGCCTTTTGGTTTTGATTTGGGGGTTTTTGCAACAAAACATTATTTTAGCTCCTAGGTTTTGATGGTATAGGGGACCACTTTTTCTGTGATTTTATGAGAGCAGTCATTTTGTGTGCTAAAAGTCATGTATGTCTCCAATCCTTTCTCCGCCCATACCCTCAATATCTGAGGACTACTTGGTGTTATGTTGTGGTGGTGTTGTTAATTTCTTATTTATGGTTATGCACTTTGACCACAATATTTGTGCCTATTTGGAGATGCAAATTGTTTGCTACTACGTTTTGAGGATATTGTTTCCTGTTTCTGTAGTTAAAGTAAGTTACATGAATCCTAAAGTTATATGATGCATCACAGCCATCTTGTCGTCAACTTGCATCAACTTCATGTTTTTTTGCAGCAACTAGAATCTCTCTCTCCAGTCGAGTAGAGTGTAAAAAACGATTGATAATGACATTCAATCGATGGTCAAATGTTATTCGCAACACTATCAGCAATAGCTGTAAAAAAAACTGGGTTTTGAGGTCTGCCTCTTCCGCTTCTTGCAACTGGAGTAGATCATTGTGTGAAAACATTGTTGCCACATCATCATTGTCTTCACTGTCCATGTCATCTTATCACGTCGGTGACGGACCTTCTTATATGCGGGGAGTTGTGTTTTGGGAACCTAATAAACCTCTCTCAATTGAAGAGTTCCGCATGCCTCACCCCAAGGCTGGTGAAATTCTCATCAAGACTAAGGGTAAACTTTTCCTTCAACCACATATGAAAACTTGTATACGTACATATACTTGATAAATTTATGATACCTTTGTTGTTATCTTATAAATATAGGTATGCATCTCATTGTTCAGTAATGTATACACACAAATAAAGAGATAGAAAGAGACATTGTATACTTTGTTCATGCAAGGGGGAACACTTGAAAAATGAATTTCCTCTTGGAAGAACATTGTTCCAATATGCTGGTCTCTATCTTGGCTCAAATTTTGTGGGGCCATAATATTGGAAAACAGTTGCAGGAGAATTAAGGGGCTCGTAAAAAGTAAGGAAAAGAAAAAATTAAAGACACACATAAAAGAAAAAGGAAAGAAAAAAAATGCACATGCATGCATTTGGATTTCTGGAACAATTGTTACATGGACTGGTGTATGGTTGTCAGATATTACTCTCTAAAGTATCAGACTCTTGTATTCTTATATGTCCAAGAACACCAGAACCTGGCTTGAAACTTGGATTTATTATTTCCTTTTCGGCAGATAAAATATACTCTTTCAAAATAGAGGACTCTATGAGAATATGGCATTTTTTTGTGCATTTTCTTTTGTATACTTACCTAGTAAGCCTGCAAAAAAAGGTTCTTTGTATTCCTCTTTCTGTTTCCTTTGTCCAATTCGAGTTAGAATTTTCTGATATATGGGTATGACACATGGAGAGATGGAGTTTGCCACTAGATTTCCAAAGAGGGGCTAAGAAATGCATTTATACCTTCGATCACTCAACCTTGCTTGTTCTATTAAAGAGAGTGGTCATGTTACAAGATGCATAATGAACTAGATATGTAGGACACTTGGACACTTACACCATAACCTTAGCAAAGAGTTAAATGACCAACGCATGTACTTCACATTTAGAATAGTCCAATACACGTATCATACTGAACATATGGAACAAATTCCTTAATTCTCATTTTTTCTTCTTGACTTCTTGTAATTTCTGTGGAGTTTTGAACTCTGACATCTTTTTTGCCTTTCTTTTTTCTCCAATTTATCGAAGGATGAAAGGGGGTAATACGTATTTATCAGTAGTGATTTTAAATCCTGGTTATTTGTGGTTGGATTGTTTTGTAGTTACAATTTGTACAACCGCTTTCGTGTCAATTTATGGGGGAATGTGGTGTGAATGTACCTTATCGAATATTCGGTGTATATTCGATGTCTCCTATATTTTAGGTAGTATCCCACTGTATATTGTCTAGGATATGATTACCATAATTTAGGGATTTGATTAGCATAATTTAGGAATTTGATTTACTTGATTAATGGTAGGATTGATTAGGGGTTGGGGCTATTTATACATAGTCTTGTAAATGTAATATTTATGCAGAAAATATATAACATTTTGTTTCTCCTCTGATTTCTCTTATGATATTAGAGCAACCAAGTTGATTGCATCGTGTATCTGTCTGCATGCATCTTCATCCAAGTGCTGCATTTTTTTTGCATATCTTTTGACTCTGTGGTTAAGCTTCTCCTTCCTCTCACCTCTGACTCAACTCGTCGGAACCCTAGAATTTCCGACATCTGCTTCAAAAGATCCAGCCGTACCTCTACAAGAACTCCTAAAGTTGTAACTCTTCAAAACCCTAGATAGCCTGTCACCACCCTTCCTCATACCCTGTCGACCACTCGCCCGACCTCCCGAACCTCCGCCCACCCCTACCTGACCTCCCAGACATTCAACATTTTCCTCCTCCTATCATGAGTTGTTCTCTCTTTCTTTCTCTCGTCTCCTTTGTTTTTACAGTGGTTATCTAACCACCAGACCTCTGAACCTCTCCGGCAACCCTCGCCGACTTGCAACAAGACTTGCCGGACCTCCGGCCACCCTCCTCGTCCTTTGGCAAAGCCTCCTTGACATTCGATGTCCCTGTTGAGTCTCCGATCTGCATTCTCTGCACCCTATCGACTCCAGATTAGCACCACCCAATGATTTTCAATATCCGGAGCAAGGTTGTCAAACGCGTACGATTCACGATTCGAATCGTACGATTCGATTCGATTCAGAATCAAAATGATTCGTAACGTTGAGTGAATCGCAGTTAGGGTTGAATCGTGACTTGAATCGCTGAATCGTATCCCGAATCGTATGAATCGCACGAGTCGCGATTCGAATGCGATTCCAAAAATACGGGACCATAAATCAGATTTTGACAAATTACGATGTTTTTTTTTGCAATTTCGGTGTTTAATGGGTTTTAATGGGTCGAGAACCCAACGACTCCTCTTTAATCGTTTTCTTCCAAAAAAACCTCTCGTTCAAAAAACCCTCGACCAAACCCAGCGACTTCTCACCACCTCTGTAATCGATCAAAGAACCCAACGTTCTTCTCTCCTCCTTCGTTCAAAAGGTGCGATTTCTTCTTTCCTCCTTTGTTCTTCTCTCCAGCAGTGAGCGTTTCTCCTTGCTCCTGTGTAAACGATTGCTGTGTAAACGTTACTCCTTGCTCCTGTGTTCGATTTTCTTTCAAAAAATTTGTTGTATATACGATTTGCTGTATTCAATACATAACTTATATAATAAATGATTTCATTTTGTTTGATATTGTTTGATACCTCTTAGTCATGTACTGTGTAATATTATTTTCGACCATAAACTGCAGATAACAATTTTTGAGAATTGATTGTTATGTTATGTTACTGTGTTAATTTTTTAACTGAATCACTACGATTCACGATACGATACGATTCACGATTCAATAAATGGTCATTTCGATTCACGATACGAATCTCAGATTGACAACCTTGATCCGGAGATAAAGCGAATGATATTAGTGTAGTGGGACGGACTCCGGTCTGGGCGGCCGGATACAAATTGCCGGACTGCCCAACCAATCTGGACACCTCCTCGACAATCCCACGGAGCAAACCAGGGCCATCGGCCTCACAACCCTCCGACACATTATTATCTACATGACTGAAGGATAGAACCAGCAGTTCACGCGGACCTTCGGCAGCCAAAGCAGACTCTCCGGACACCCGAAGGAGCCAACCAGGGCCTCCGGCCTCATGGCACTCTGGACGTTTCACTTATGCGTTTGTCTAGAGCCAAGTACAACACACGACTCTCTTGTGGCCGAAACAGATCTCCAGACAATGAGGATTGTTGGTCGCCCATCATCCCAAACCTCTGGCTCGCACATTGGTCAGTGGAGTATTGCGTGCTTCCCTTGTGGCGAGGGCACAACTCTCATCTCGACTGACTGCTCACTGGAGGTTCCACCCGTCGACAGTGACATATACACAGGAAACGAAGCGCTCCATTCTGTCGCTTGTGGTTCAACCATTCGTGGGATGACCTGGCCCAACAGCTACAGCGGCCCAGTAGGCCCATTATGTGCCCCACTAGGACTAACGTTATCCGGAGGGACCTGCGTCGCGTGCCGCACACGCCAACCTTGGGCTCCAAGTCAGGTTCTCCCTATAAATACCCAACTATGGTACTATTCCCGGGACCTTTTTCTCCCGCTCTCTGACTGCTCTTACTTTACAATCCTTTCTCCTTCTTTAGGCATTTACTGAATTAATCATCGGAGGTCCCGTTCGGTCACTGCCGACCGGTGGACAATGACCCTTGTTTTGTAGGAGCCAAGTAGGAGGATCCCCATTTTCCTTGTAGGTTAGCCTCCATTCCGCTCTCTTATTGATGCCGACACCCAGCCTGCCAACGGGACATAGACGGAAGCCAGCATATACGGGAATCTGGGAAACAACCACTTCAATTGGCGACTCTGCTGGGGAACGCATAGCCTTCTCTAGATTTCGCTGGGTTTCCTTTATATCCTTCCAGGGCTTCGATTCCGACCATGGGAGGCAAAGTCTCCCCCTCCACTAACAGTATGGAGACTCTTGGCGTCCATCCACCTCCCACGTTACTTCCGACGACGACACCCCATTTGTCGGTAGGGATTCTCCCTACCTTTTCTAGCCAGCCCCCGGATAAGCACAACTTCCATATGGCCTTAACCATAGAAGCGATGCTTAAACAAAAAGATGCCAAGATTGCCTTTCTCAAAGAGCAGGTCGCCAAGCTCACCGACCTGCCCCCACGTACGACATCTTCAGCATCACGTTCTGGCAACCGAAGGCACCATATGAGCGGTAGGGGGAAGGCAAGGACCGACCCCATGCAACGATCGGCTGAGGAGCTTCAGCACCTGGCAGAAGGACCAGTGGACCAGTCAGGCGACAAAACTGGTCTGGACCCTAAGTAGCAGGCTCGCAGGGGATCCACGCCTAGTACCCGATCTAGAGGGATATCATGCGGGACACTGTACATGTATGATCACGAGGCCTTCATCCCAGTTATCCCAGGGGATGTCATTCATTGTCCGGAAAGAGAACATTCATACGAGCATCAGAAGAGACGGTCGGCGAAACGTGTAAAAAGACCTCACAAGCATCCGGATAGGGATCATTGGAGCTTCGAAAGGCGGCATCAGTACAGCCGACACACTCGACGCCATCATTCATCCCACTCCCCTTATCAGGATGATCACGGAGATAACCACCAATCCAAAAGGGCTCCCAAGCACCCCTCCGGGCATGCCCTTCGAAGCGTTGATACGCGCCTGGAATAGCTCAATGTCTCTCTTTTCTCCAGGGACATCGAGTCGGCAACAATCCTTATGGGGTTCTAAATTTACAAGGTACGATCCAAACGCCAACGCTTACACACACCTCATTTATTTTCGGCAGATCATATCCCTCTACACAACCACCGACGCCATCATGTGTAAGATCTTTCCCACGAATCTGGGGACACAGGACTCCTTGTAGTTCAACAAGCTTCCACCAAGGTCCATCCGAAGCTTTAGAGATCTCGAGCGGGCATTTCTTGCTCGCTTTGTCAGAAGCACCACATAGTGGAAAGAGGTCGGCGCCCTTATTGGCATCTGAAAGCTGTGGGATGAGTCTCTCCGGCAATATGCCGATCGGTACTGGAGCTGTACAACGAAATCCAGGACTGCGACCAAGGCATCGCTGCTATGTCCTTCAAATTGGGCCTTGAGGCCGACAACCTAGTCTTCCGTGAGCTCATGCTCAATCCTCCGGATGATATGGACGACCTCATGCAAAGGATAGACACATTTTGTTAGTTGGAGGATCTACTGACCGACTGGGCGGCTCAGCGTCCGACCAACCAATCTCTGTCAACACCCGGCCCTGGAACTCGGCACCAGTTCAACCTGGTCAAGATTGGGGGAAGAAAGATGCCAAGGGCGGAGGACTACGTAGCCGAAACGATGGTCTTCGCCGAGCCAACATATATCATCCTCCGGAAACTGTCACGCCCCGGATTTTCAAACTACTTTTTGAAATATAAAAATATGACAACAAGGACCAGTATAAAACTTCAACCATCAAGCCAAATACAGAAGTAAAAAGGTATGAACTACAATCATACAAGCAAATGAATTTTTAAAGAGAGTTATACAAGTCCAAAGCAATAACAGTCCGGGTACATGAATTTTAAAGAAATACCAAACTCACAAAACTAGGATACCGTTGATCAAGTCAAACAAGCTCCAATGCAAAGATGATGACATCCAAAATCCTCCTCTAGGCATGGGAATCCGTATCTAAAAATAGAGGGTTAAACAAAAGCCTACTAGAGATAATCTATAACCAAATATCCCTAAAGTTGGTACAGGAGATGCGAGAAAAGTAAAGTATGCATGCAATGAGGACCATTTTCATATCTCTAAAACCATTTGATTCTTAATCAGTGTTCTAAAAATCCCCCTAGTCGTCCGATTAATCCCCGATTAATCGCTAGTCGGACCCTCCCCGCCCAGCTTTTAGGACTGGGCGCCCACCGCCTGGCTGTCGCCGTCGCCAGAAGAAGTCGTCCGACTAATCGAATTGGTTGCGATTAGTCGGCGTTGCAGGGATTAATCGGGATTACTCGATTACTTGGGGTGTACCGATTAATCAGCAATTACAGCGATTGGGGATTTTGGTCGGGGGAAAATTAGGGGGTTTTAGTCGGGGAGAAGAGGGACTAGGGGTTCTTTAGTCATTTTTTAGTCGGGGGGATTAGGGTTTTTTAGTCATCAACTGTGTGTATACTGTGTGTGCAGTTTAATATGTAATACGTATATGTATATTTTAGTAGCCATTATTTTTTAGAGCAACATATTGGGATTTCTTGGTTAACTGTGTACAATGTGTGTGCAATGTATTAAGCTAACTGTGTACAATGTATGAATAATGCTAACTGTGTACTGTGTATTTAGTATCACATTGTTCTTAATTTCGAATTATTGTTCTTAATTTCGGACTAATTATTGTTCACATATGCATCATTACACATCTTCTTTTTTAAAAAATAAATAAAAAATACAAAATCCGACTAATCTCTAGTCCCCAATTACACATCATTATTGTTCTTAATTGCCAATTCCTTTTCTTTCCAAACCATCCAATTTATCGATTTCATGAAATTTTTCCAAAAACCACTCAACTTGACGATATAAAGGAATTTATTTTCAAAACAATTTCCTTTTTCTTCCAAAGAATCCAAGTTCATCCATTCATTAGAATTTCTTCCAAAAAATGCTCACCTTGACGAAATCAAGGAGGTTTGTATTTTCATTCTTCATCTCAACCTTGACGAAATAAGGGAGGCAAACATCATGTTCCACATCTTCTCAACTTTAATGAAATTAAGGGAGTCACATATCAATGATTATTATTCAATTATAAGACTTATTAGGTTTCGGCTAATTCCGTGGTAGAAGCCCGTCGACTAAAACTAGGTTCCCCGTATTACCCGACCCGTCGGGAGGGTCCAGTCAAATCCCCATTGCGCAATATCGCGGGTGCAAATCCACCCAAGAAACGAAATTCCCGAATATAAGTAATAGCCAACCCAACTCATCTATCTTGTTTAGGCCAATTAAAAGTTTGTTCAATTAAATTCCAAGTGACCAAAAACATGATTATTCTCAAAATGGATTTTCGAATATCAAATTTCAAGTAGCAAGAAGGTCATAGGACCATTTTTTCAAAATCAATTGCCATTTATTTCAAACTAATTTCTACATTCCAGTAAGACCCAAACGTAAATTTTTATAAAATTTGGGGATCTATCTAATTGTTTTGGGGATCTTAAAATTAAACCCATGAGAAGCCTATTGATGTACATAGGAACCCGAATACTCAATCAATTTGGTCAACTTCATGCAGACTCAAAATCTAGATTTTTGACAGAATTGGGGATCTTATAAATTGGCATGTGAATCATAAAATTAAAGTCATAAGGAGACCAAATAGACACATATGAACAACACCCCTCGAGGTATTCAAGGGATTACATGATCCACGAAGTCAAAACATGAAAATGTCCTCATAATCTTTGAAAATCTAGAGAGAGAGGAGAGCAACCAACAATGGAGATACAAGGGATAAAAAACTCTACCTTAGAGGATGACTTATGCACGACCCTAGGTGAGAGTTCTTCTCCTTTGCCAATGACCCATGGCTCGTTGGATAGCCCTTGACGAATGCTCCAACGTTTCTCCTTGGGACTTTGACAAAATCTCTCTTGATAGCCTTTAAAACTTAGAGAGATGAGAGGAGAGAGATGGGGTTACGGGAGTGGGGGCTGAAGAGTGTTTAGAGAGAGAGAGAAGTGGGTTTAAAATGCTCAAAAACGACCTAAGTGGTTATATATACTCAAGGGGAAAAAAGTCATCGTTGCCCCTCATTAAAAACCCGACAAACCGTGCTCTACCGGAAAAGGGGGCCTCCTTTTCCGATAGAGTGAGCTTCAGCTTCTCCCAAAACTCTCTGCACTCCCTCACCCTTCCTCTTCTTCCGGTAGAACAGGCTCTTTCTTCCGATAGAAGGAGCTGCAATTTCTCCCTGTCTTTTCTGCACCCCCTCACCCTCTATGCTCTTCGGGTAGAGCATGCCCCTTCTTCTGGTAGAAGGGGCTGTTGGATCTCTCTCTTCCCCTCTTTCTTCTCTTGCTTTCCAGGTAGATGGGACCCCTTTCCTTCTCCATTTTCCAGTAAAGGAGAGCTCTACCTCTTATTCTTCCTTCTGTTTTCCTCTCGGAAAAGCAAGGGTTGCTTTTCCATCTTTCAGAAATCCATTAAGCCATCTCTTCCTACCATCAACCTTTTCAACCACTTCCAAATTAACCATTGACACTCCACACACTCACTTCCAATCTTTCCCAATCTTTCATCAAATTTTGGAATTTCAAAAGGACCATGCCAAACTCCCTAAATGTGGATTCAATCAAGGCCACACCAATTTCATTTCCTAAGGCAAACCACATTCATCCCATTACGAAGATGACCTTGTCATTCTCTTAACCTTCATCCAACACATCCAACATAAACCATCCTTCCCCAAGCTTAATGATGCAGGTCACTCCGTTGACATGTCGGCAAGAGGAGCTGCACTGAACTGCAAAGGTATAGGCCCTTGCCCGCTCAGAAATGTTGGGCCGTTGATGGTTCACAGACCCCTCTTCCCAACCCTATGCACGACTGAGACCAAACTTATAGAAATAGCTTTCCAGATAGGTGCATGGGATCGCGAGAGTCATGAACTACACCGCGGGAATTGGGGAAACCATGGTGCCGAGCTACCGTTCTTAACTCAGCATCAGACAGATCCTTGTTCGGCACCCAACGATTGGACCAGGAAGAAGGTATTTGTCCACATGGTATTTGACCGTGGCCGCACACATTCTATAAGACGAACAGCCAGTTCCCGCGCTCCCCCACACTCTGGCCGAACTGCCAACCATCCAGTCCGTCCTTTTGTTCTCTAGCACGGCCAGGCCTCCGATCTAGCATCACATTTCAGGGTTATGCTTGCGTGGATAAGAAGACCACTTTCGGCCAGCTGGTGGAAGGAAAAGCTCTATTCCCGAGCACCAACCTCCAGCTCGGCAAGCCTGGAAGTGCTTAGCTCGGCAGAGGTTGAAGTGTTCGGATCAGCTCGGGAAAGGATAAGGCAGCTGGCACCAACTCCCTGGGAACTTGTTCCGCGGACTGGGAACTCGAGATATCTCACCTCGATTACATGCATAATGTATCAATCGCAGGCAGACATAAGTAAGAAAAGTATTAATCTACTTATTACAAACCCGGGCACCATTAACTTTAAATAAAAAATGCAGAAATAAGAAAGAGAGTGCAATACATAAATGAAGTCTTCAAATCTTCCAATGAGCAAGGAACTCCACTCCAAGCTACTCCAAAGATTCCTTCCCTAAAAATAGAAGGTTAGGCATACGCCTAGTAGAGAAACCTAAACAAGAGATATATATGGATGTAGTGTGTGCGTGCTAATGTACAAAAAATAAATATATAATACATGCATGGAGGACCCGAAAGATTTTGAAAGGATTATCAAGTTAGAGGTGTCATTCCAAATATTTTTCCAATGAACCAAATATCCATGTCAAACACGTCACCTTATCAAGATAAGGGTTTTCCAAATCATTTTCTTCCTTATCCTTATAAACATAAGTTTTGTCACCATTAATGATTCATAAAGAGTTTGGGCTAATTCCGCACTAGTAGCTCGTCAACGTACTAACCGTAAGATTCCTAGTATTATTCGACTCGTCGGGAGGGTCCAGTCAAACCCCCATTGCGCAATGTCGTGAACGTAGACGTTCAGGGATCAAAATCCCGGGGATCAAAATCACATATAAGGTAGCCAACTCAAAGGATCAATATCCACACCATCTTCCATTTGATTTCCAAAATCATGATTTTCCCCAGTATCTCAAAGTAAGCCCAACAACCAAAAATCATGTTTTCCCATAGTTTATTAATACTAATTTTACATTTAATATATCAATTTCATAATCCCACTTCCAATTTCCCAAATCCCCAATTTCTCAAAGCTAGGACAATTTAGGGTTTTACCAAATTTGGGGTTTTCAAAACAAATCGCGGGAATATAAAATTGACACTCTAGGGAGTCCATGCAATCCCTACAACACCCCTAGACATGGCTCCTAACTCAAACAAAACCCTAACTCCAACTCACTTGCATCAACAATGAGATTTACAAGTTTAAAGAGGGAGAGAGAAGAATATACATATACATGTATCTAAGGGTTAGGAGACTCTCCCTTGAAAGCAAGGATGACCACAACCCTTGGTGAGGGATCCTCAACACTTGCACGAGCTATGCACATCACCGGGAAGATCTTGACGAGCTCTCTAACTTTAATCCTTGGGATTTCCTCTGATTCCCAACCAAAATGCTAAGAACTTAGAGAGAAGGGAGAGCTTTGAGTGAGAGAATAGAGTTGACGGAAGAGAGAGAGGGTTCTGGGGTAAAAATGAGGGTTTTGGGCGTGAGAGATGTATTTATATCGGGGCCCAAAGATGAAAATACCCCTGGATAAAATTTCCCAAACACCAGGTTTTTAACTCACGAACTACCGGTAATACGAGCGTGTATTCCCGGTAGTTGGAGTTGCAGCCAACACTCTGCACACTCTGCACACTTGCATTCCCGGTAGTCCGGGCTCCAACTCTCGGTAATCCGGGCTCCAACTCCCGGTAATCCGGGTTGCAGCCAACCCCTCCTGCACATGCCTGCACGCATCCTCCCCCTTCTCCCGCATGCTCTCCCGGTAGTTGGGGCATGCCTCTCCCAACTCCCGGTAGAAGGG
>NMUG010006987.1:0-12294 GCA_002855965.1 Monotropa hypopitys
ACAGATGGATGTCCAGATGGACTGTCCACATGGCCGCACAGCCACGTCCGAGCTGACCTGTCCGGACTGCCAAGTAGTCATCCGCACTGACCCAACCTCTTCTCGGCTGGACTCTCTTCTGCTCGGCATGAGCTCGGTCGGTCCCCTTTAAACCGGATCTCATCTTCTCGGCAACAGCTCGGCCGGACCCCTAACTGGTCGGCACAAGCTTAGCCGGACCCTAATCTGGTCGGCAACTCCAATTTGAACTCCCAATTTGTTTTTCTTTCACTTAAGCCCCTATCAACTCCTTTTCTCTTCATATCATAACTTTAAGGCTTTAAATGGATATATAAATTTCCTAAATTTATATAAAATACTTATATTTATTATTTTCTAGGATCGGGGTCTTACAGAAGATGCACTTCTCGGCGTTGATATGGAGCTTGTGCCTTTTTAGAATCTGTAAGACTTTCGTGAGATGCCAGATATGATTGGTCGGAAGTTTGCTTTTGACAACCATATCATTGGTGTAGGCGTCCATCGTGTCTCTGATCTGTCGGGAGAACATCTGAGAGATCATCCTCTAATAATTGGCTCTAGTATTTTTGCGGCCGAAGGGCATGACCTTTTAGTAGTAGACCCCCTTTGGAGTGATGAAAGATGTCTTTTCCATGTCTTCCTCTACCATTGAGATTTGGTGGTAGCCCTTGTAAGCATCCATAAAGCTAAGTCTCTGGTGTCCGACAGTGGCATCGACGAGCTAATCGATCTTGTCCAAAGGAAAGCAATCCTTTGGACATGCATCATTGAGGTTGGTGTAGTCGACACAGACTTGCCACTTGCCAAACTTCTTCTTGATAATGACTGTATTGGCCAACGAGGTGGGGTATTGGACTTCCCGAATGACATTTGCTTCTAGCAGCCGGTCCACTTCCTCTACGACTACTTAGTTGTGTGTCGGAGAGGAGCATCATGGTCTTTGGACAATGGGGTGCCAGGAGGGATCAATATTCAACTGATGACAGATGAACGATGAGTCTACATCGGGCATGTTGTATGGAGTCCAGGCAAATACCTCTATGTTTGCTTTCAAAAATTTTAACATATCCTCCTGCTCTGATTTGAAAAGTGATGAGCCGATGAGAAACAACCGATTGCTATCTTCATTGACCGGTACTGAAATAAGCTCCTCGACTTCCTTGTCAATTGTTGGAGCTCCAACATCTTTGAGAACTGTGCCGTCTGGGATCTCTACCCACTGAACTTGCTTCATTTCTTTGTTTACTTGGACGACTGAGATGTAGCACTGTTTTGATGCCACCTCATCGCCATAGATATCCTCCTTCCATCTAGAGGATCCAATGAACCAAATGACTTGGTGGTAGGTGGAAGCAATCGTTTGCATGGAGTGAATCCAGGTTCAGACAAGGATGGCATTGTATGGACTCGGGACATCCACAACAATGATCTCTATGTTGACCGTTTTGGACCTTGCTCGGACCGGGAGGGTAATTTTGCCAAGCAGCTAGACAAGAGATCCGTTGAATCTGACCAGTGGAACGTCGACAGGCTGCAAATCATCAGCAGAAAGCTTAAGGGCCTGAAATAAAGAGAAGTACATTACCTCGGTAGAGCTTCCCTAATCGATAAGAATGCACTGGATGTTGGCCAGTCCGATGCGGAGGGTAACCACCTGAGCATCATTGTGCGGCAGCTGGACTCGATCAAAGTCCTTCTCTGTAAAAGTGATGGACCATCCCGGCCGCTCGGAAACAAACTTCTACTTAGTAGCAGATCTGACCGTGAGCACTTGCTTTGTAGCAGAGGCCTAGTTGATTTTTGCGCGAAGGTGAGTGATAGCTTCCTTGTTGAGGGAGTCGTGGATCACATTGATCATTAGAATGTCCTCCTCCGGCTGAATAGGACGTTCGGTCTTTTGGGCCAGCTCCTAAGTCCTCATGTGATCAATCCATTGGGTTAGATGGCCTTACTACACTAGAAGCTCCAAGTATGACTTGAAGGGTTTGCATTTGATCATAAAGTGTCATTGCTCTTTATAGTAGGTGCAGTGGATCCGTTTACAATTTGTCCTGTCGGATGTTCCGAGTTTGTGGTCCGGCCAGGCAAAGAAAGGCTAGTTCTCAATGTGCTTCAAGACTGCGTAGATTGGTTCGGTGAAAACTATGGTCTCAACAGTAACCTCATCGGCCTTCGGACCCTTTGGCCCTTTTCTTCGGCCAGCCTTGACAATGTTGACCTGCCTCCGGCATCCTACCAATAGGGATGCATAGGGCTGCTGATCCAGACACTGGGATGCCCATTCAGCAAGGAGGTCTTTCAATTGACAGAACTTCTCTACCGGAGCATGAGATTGTCCATGTCTTTTGAAGTGTGGAGAGTGAGATCAGCGAAGATCCGGTTGTTGCTTTCCAGGCCATTTTTGAAGGAAGAGGCGGCCACTGTCTGGTGACAACCCAAAATCTCATTAAAGAGTTCCCAGTACCTTTTAGCATATTGTCGGAGGCACTCATCCGGATGCTTCTTAAGGCTGATCAGGGCGTCGACCTGCTTGGTTTTCTTGTTACTTGTAACAAATCAGGCCATGAAGGATCGCTCAAGGTCCTAGTAGTATGAAATGCTATGTGAAGGGAGTTTGTTGAACCAAAGAGAGCCCAAAGTGCCAAGGCTGGTGGGGAATACCTTGCACATGACGATGCCATCAGTGGTGTAGAGAGAAATGATCTGTCGAAAGTGGATAAGATGAGTGTAGGCATCTGTCTTTGGATCATACTTGGTGAACTTCGGTAGGTTGAAGCCCAGAGGAAGAGTCTCCAGCTCAATCTCTGGGATGAGGGTGAGAGGCTGAGTTGCCAGAGCCTTGCATCGACGAACGCCTTCTGCTGGATGGCTCTCTTTTCTGGACTGGAGGCCATCTGACTCCGATGATAGTTCAGATGGTCTTTGAGATCTCTGTCCTTTCTGGGGGGAGGGGAATCATGGCCCCTGTGATATCTTCTCTTACGGCTGGAGAAGTCATTTGCTCCGTGAGGCCTACCGGAGCACTAATAGTCCCTTTGCCGTCAGTGCCTGTGGTCTGCTTCTAAAACTCCCCTGAGCTGAGTCTCTGGCAAAGTGGCTTTAATACGGACCAAATTTCCATCATCCAGAAGGTAAAGGGTCTAGTGAGATCTTCCGGAGCGAGAACTAGATATAGCACTGGTGGACGGATGGTACCTCGAAGACCGGGCATGACAGCCTTCTGACTGGCGCTCGTGGACGGGGGATCAGCGAACCTCCTTTCCTTTGTCCGAGCGGACGTGATCGTTTGGCCTTCCCTGTTGCTCCAGGTCCGACTGCCTCTTGGTATGCTTAGAGTGAGTACGCAGTGCATCCTTAGGGGGAATTGAAGGATAATGGAGGGAACCACCGGCAAGCCTTGCCAGCTGGTCCTTCAGGAAAGCAATCTCTGAATCTTTCTGATAGACCTACTCATCGAGATGCTAAGAGGAGGACCCCAGCAGGTCCAAAGGTAGGCCTTAAGCAGCAGCAGTTGTCGGCATAGGAGCAGGAGGTAGGCGACAATGATGGTGATCGCGAGTGTCGTCCCTGGGCATCGTGGAGAAAAGAAGCACTGAGGAGAGAGATGGATGTGAGGTCACCTGAGTTTAAGAATGTAATTTCCCTAGCAGAATTGCCAATTGTGGTGACTGATATTCGGAGAGCTCTTCAGATCCTCTATGCTTGTCCAGATGGTAGGGGATGAATGCTTCAGACATGTGTGGTTCGCCTATAAGAGAAAAGGATCCGCCTGCTTGGCTCCTGCAAGACAAAGGTTAGTGCCCACCAGTCGGTAGTGACCGAGAGGGGCCTCCGATGGCTAAGTCAGTAACTGTAGGGGAAGTAATCGGAAACTAAGAGTCAGAGAGCTGGAAAGAGATCGAAAAAGGGATCCCGTGAACAGTACTGGCGACGTGCTCCGCACATGCCTACCTTGGGACCCAAGTCAGGTTCTCCATATATACATCTCATTGAGGTACTATTCACAAGAGTTCTTTTCCCACTCTCCGACTGCCTTTACTTTGTTGTCCATTCTTTCATTCACCTCCGGCGTATACTGACTTAATCATCTAAGGCACCATCTGATCACTGCCGACTAGTGAGTACTGAACCTTGATTTGTAGAAACCAAGCAAGAGGATCCCTATTTTCTTTGCAGGATAGCCTATACCCTGCTAGCTCACTGTTGCCGACAGCCGTCCTGCCAATGGGACATAGGCATAAGCCAGCTCAGATGGGAAACATCCACCACACTATTCTTATATTTTGTTCATGGTCCTCCTGAGTACTGGAGTATACCAAAATATCATCAATAAACACCACCACAAAGGAGTCTAAACATTGTTGAAAAACTCGGTTCATTAAGTCGATAAAATACTGCTACGACATTAGTTAGCCCAAATGGCATCACCAAAAAATTATAATGACCATACCAGGTCCTAAAGGCAATTTTGGGAACATCACTATCCTTCACCTTTAGTTGATAGTAAATTGATCTCAAATCAATTTTCAAAAATACAGTAGCACCTTGCAACTGGTCAAACAAGTCATTAATTTAGAGAAACAGGTACTTGTTCTTTATAGTCACTTTATTGAGTTAATGATAGTCAATGCACATCCATATACTACTGTTCTTCTTTTTCACAAATAAAATAGGTGAACCCCAAGATGAAATACTAGGCTTATAAAGTCTTTATCAAGATAGTCATTAAACTGAACTTTTAATTCAAACAACTCAACAGGTGCCATTCTATAAGGGGCTATATAAATGGGATTGGTACCAGGCACAAGTTCAATCATAAACTCAACTTCACAGTCAGGAACCCTACCAGGTAACTCCTCTGGAAATACACCCCTAAATTCCTGAACCACTGGTATATCTCCAATATCAACCCTAGTTTTGTAAGTGTCCAAAACATAGGTTAGATACCCTTGATAACCCTTATTCATCAAATTCCTAGCCTCAATACTAGAAAGGAGATATGTTTTACTCTTAACTTCCTCCCCACGAATCTTAAGATTTTCTACCCTATGTATCTTAAAAACAATTTCTTTGTGAAAACAATCTAGAGTCGCATTATGTGAGGCTAAAAAATCCATAACCAAAATTTCATCAAAATGAGTCATAGCTACTGGTATCAAATCAGCCAATAGTGTCACCCCACAAACCATGAACTCACAAGCAGAATGGTGAATGCCTACATATACATTATCTCCCATAGGGGTATAGATAACTAAGATGCATTGCAAATGCATAGATAGTTTATTCAAAAACTTGCAATAGGTAGTAGAGACAAAAGAGTGTGTTGACTCCCTATCAAGGAGCACACATAAAAGATGTCCCAAAACAGAAAGCATACCAGTCACCACATCTAGAGATGCTTGAACCCCTGGTGTATGGTCGTAAACACTCTTACTGGAGTTGCAGGAGCTTTACCACCTTTGGTCCTCCCCCAATTGAACTACCTATTAAAGAGGTTGCCTGGACCTTAGGTTTAGTACATTATGGTACAATGTGCCCAAACTCCCCACAATAAAAACATTTGGGCCCTCTAGACACACTACCTTTCTCTGGACAATCTGGGATAAGGTGATCAAATGCTCCATATTTGAAACATTGTCGCCCACCTCTAGGTCCTCTAGAAATAGTTTGGCGACTACTCCCTGTTCAATATTCCCTTTTAACCCACTACCTTGGAACTTAGACCCACCTTGGCCTTTCTTGAATTATGCTTTAGAATCCCACAGTTTTGAACTTCCTCTTTCGGTGTTACTAGACATATTCCACCGACTTCTTTTCAACCTTTATCTATGTCCATTCAAACCTTGAACGGAATGCAGTCAGTCTAGTGGAAACGATTGGTGCTAAACCACTCCGAAAATGATGACACTTCTTTGAATCAATATCTACTAAGTCTGCAACATATTTAGAAAAAGATGCAAATCTGGCTTCATAATCAACGACCGACATATTCCCTTGTTTTAAGTTTATAAATGTGGCCTCTTGTTCGAAGTGGTAGCTCTCAAAGAAGTACGGATCGTTAAACCCTTGGACAAACATATCCCAAGTTATTCCCTCAGAATTACATGTACAACTCTAGGCAATGGAGCCATCCATTGACGACTTACTGCCTCCCACCAACTTAGGGGTTCTCCTTTAAGACTTAAAGAGGCTAGTAACACTTTGTTTCATCATTAAACCTCATTACAGTGAATACACTATCAATACCCTTCAACCATGACTCAGCCTCACTGGGAACTATGGTGCCCCCAATCTCCGTAGTAAATAGTTTTCTAAATCTTTCTATCAAGTTCTTACCTACTGCCACAGCTACAGACTCACCTGTTTGCCAATGTGCAAAGACAACTTGATTTTCAGCTATATATGCCATGTATGCCATCACCCTACCCAGATCTCCCTCAATTGGTGAGTTTCCTTATGGTTGAGGCTGGTTTACCTCCCCAATCCCAGGTCTACTAGATGCTGCATCCTTTGGTGGATCCATTTTCAGTCTTGTTTCAAGAACACAATCAATATAATTACACAATAACCAAGTCTCTAACACACTATTAATATACGATACATACTTACCACACAACCTCTAGTCCACTACCAAGTCAACTCTATACTCAATGCTTCCAATAAAATATGTACATCCATGTGGCTCGCCAGAACTTCTAACTAGAAAATACATTGATCAAGCATTCTTCAGGTTGAACCTCCTGGTAATCAATGAATACACACAACATTCTCGGATAACTCCTAACTTTATACCCTAATTTCGAGGATCTTTCTAAACTGGGCTCTGATATAAAATTGTCACACCCCATACCACCTAAAACTACTTATGGTATTCTAGGTGATATAGGAAGTGATGGTCAACCACACATTTCTAAACCATACCGTTATATTAATATATAAAAGACTTCCATTTATATAATTATCTTTTCTTATAAATATTCATCACATCCAAATGAACCAACAAACAACAACTTAAATCCCGTTAAGTTTTGCCACCCACTTCCAAAAACAAACCCAACATACAACCACAATGCTATCAGGCTCTTAAGCAACATTAATTTACAACATATACAACTTAAAGAGAACCATTTCTAACAAATTTCCCAGATATCAAATAAAACTAACATAACTCTAGACATCTCATAATGGTGTTAGGAAATCCTGGACTAGTAGTGGACCCATATCTCTATGCTCTGCAACTTGATTTATAGGTCACAAACACAATAAGCAAATCCAAAAGTTTGTTAATAACAAGCACAATATATCAGATTTTGCAAATATAAAAGGGTACCAAGTTAAACGAAGCATGTAAATAATAAATGCCAAACTATTATCTACTTCTCAATAATTCTTTTATTATTCACAATGTTACTGCCCACCGGCTCATCGTAATCTTTCTTTAATTTCTCCACAATGTTACTATCCACAGACTCAGCGGAGTTCTTATCATTTATATTCATACGATGTTACTGCCCACCGACTCATCAGAGTTCTTATTATTATATTACCATGATTTTACTATTCACTGACTTGTCAGAGTTCTTATCAATTTATATTCTGATGCAGATTGGAATCATTGTAAGGATTCGTCTACAGCCTTCGAACTATGCAGTGGAATAAGAGCGAAGAACAGAGGGAACAGAATACCGGAGTTGAATTCTAAGAATACCTCTGTTGATTCTCTTCTTCAACCTATTGATTGGCACACCAATACCAGATCAAAGGCTCGTTGGTCTATTGATTCGTGCACGAATACCCAGAGGAACGACTTCAAACACTCTCGTTGATTCTCACAGAGAATACTGAAGGAATTTTGTTAAAATGAACAAGCAACAATTTGCCATCAAGTTTTCAATATCAAAATCAATCTCCCTTTACATCAGTACATAAGCCCTATATATAGGGCGGCCATGGGAAATTCCAAAAGAGGCAAAAACCCTAAGTACACATTCTTGGGCCACTGACACAACAGGCCCAAAAAGGAAAATTCTAGAAACCCTAAACATCAAATAACTAAAAATAGGAAAAGACAAAATTTTATAATTATTGTGGGACCGGAAAAAAAGAAAGGAAAATGTTCCAAGTTCACGAAACAAGTTTCCTAGCGCTTGTTCCAGTTGCCTTATCCTTTGCCGCATAGAGAGAGAGAGAGAGAGAGAGAAATACCATGCTGAGATGAGAAGTTTGGCCCTTGCCGCGCTGAAGGCTGGCATCCAGGGACACGCCATTTGGAACCTCCCGCTGATTAGAGCGAATTGGCCTTCCTTGACGAGTGCGGGCCCTGGCTGGCCTATTGGCGAAGACCTCTGGCCGAACTGGGGAATAGACAAACGAACTACCCTCTTGGGAGTTCAGCAGTGCTGTGGTAGTGCGGGGATTTTTGTGTTGGCTTCTCATAGGACTGAAAAGGGTTTGCTGGTACTGTTGGGAGTCCGGATGTAGCTTGTCGCGCTCAGCGGGAACAACATTTGTGCTCTTCTGTATAGGCCATTCCCAGAGTGCCGAGTTGCAATGTGACTACTATAACCGAGCTGTGGAAGGGAGTTCAGCAGTTGTGTTCTTCCTCCTCCGAGGGTGGCATAACTAATTTCGATACCACTAGGTCCTTCCCATAAGATCGGCTGCAACTATGATCCAACAAGAAAACTTGTGGGTGTCCTGACGGGCTATCTGGTAGTGCGGGCAGGGTTGTAGGTGATTGTTATCTAGTGCGGCAGACTTCTTGTGTAGCACAGCTGGGCGGTCTGTATCATATTCCCACAATGTTACTGCCCACCGACTCATTGGGGCCACTTTTAATTTCTCATCTCATTTTCAACATGTGAAGTATTTTCACGTAATTATATGACCAAGGGTGTTTATAGATGAATAATCCAATTCATGCTCATCTACCAATGTCAATCAAAGACAATACTATAAATTATAATTAGGATCATCCTCAACTAAAAACTAAATGTACCATCACTATCCACATTAAGGATAAACCATAAAATCAATCACCACATATAAATGTGTAAAAGAGTACCCAACACAATAATTTAATATACATAAATTTGTAATTAGCAAACTTACAAATAAATTGCCGAATGTCTTTCGATATCCGAAGCCTCAAGTACTGTAGCTTATTTTTCTGAAATTATCTTTAATTTATTATATATAAGGTAATTTATACTGTAGGGTCTAATTAAACCCTATCCCTAAATAATTCCCTTAATTCATTTTTAGGGTTTAATTAATCCTTACTAAATCATAAATAAGTCTCTAATATCCCTTAGATAATTAGGGACCATTCTGAGAAAATATAGGAAATCTTCCCTTCTAGCTGGTATAGGACCGGTACACCACCCGGTATACCAGATGTTTAGCTCTGAGGAAAAATTATACATCCAAACATTATATAAAGGTTGGTAGGGCCACTGGTGTGCCGGACGGTATACTGCCTGGTATACCGGTCTTCTATCAGTCAGTGTATGTTCTTGGTGCACTGTGTGCTCTAACTTAAAAACCCTACGAGAAATTTTTTAAGCCAACTGTCAACACTGATTTTTGGCTGGAAAAATTGTATACCTTCAATCCTTAACTTCCTAGCATCTAAATAATCATTAAAACCTTCCAAAATCACTATTTATTCTTTCCTAACACTTGAATCTAATTAAATCTTTCATGAAAACAAATATATTTTTAACTAATCCCACCCTAAACCATAAATTATAATTCTACCTAAATCTTTAAAAAGAATCAAAGAAATTTACCTTCTTAACTTGAATTAAGACTTAGAGGTTCTTGATTTGATCTCGTCCAAAAAAATCCCTTTTCTCCCTTCCATTTTCTCTTTTCTTTCTCCTTTAAGAAAAACTTGAGGGTGTTGACAAAAGTCACCTCATGTTTATATCAATACCCTTTTAAAGGTTTCGATCACATGTTAAGTTTTCGACCATAATAACGTAAACCACCTAGATAACAATCTCGTGTAATCAATTCCTTCATAAAAATATATAACCTTAGGAAAATTACGCGGTATAACCTCCAACTTTAACCTAAATTAAATTCAATACCTCTTTCAAATTTTATTTTATAAAATTACCCCTCATTAACAAATCTCTTTTCAATTTTAATCTAACTTTGACCCATTCTCATCTATTTTTAAACAAGTGATTGCAATTTTATTTACCTCCATTAATTTGTTCCTATGAAATAAAACAATTTTCTCCCAAAACTTTATTTTTCATTTATTGTCAATAAAAATTTGAGCGGGTATTACAATGCACATGTCATTGGGGAGTGTAGCTAAAATGTCAAAAGGCATGCAAAATTAATTACATGTTGACTAGTATAACGAAATGATTAATCCAGCAAGAGCATTGAATACGCCTCATTCATTGAGGGATGGAAATCACCGTTCTAAAACTACTAATGTTATTATACTCTTGACCTGGCCAACAAGCTCAGGAACATGGGAGTAACTAAAAAAGAAAATCTGACCTCCCTCTGGTTGGCTCAACCATACAACTTATAAAGGTAATAAGGAAACATGAGTGAGCAGAACGTGTACTGATGAATCAGATCAGCTCTTCACAAGTTGTCTAGATACCCGAAGGGGTTAGCTCATTACAATTTGTAGAATAGATCATCTTAAGCGATGAGCTTGGAAAACACCACGACATGAGGTCAAACTCAACTCTAAGAAGTTAGAGTTATTATAGATGCTCCTCCGTGTCCCCAATCATTGTTTTGTAAGTCATTGGATGAGCATGCCATTAGAAACCTCTTCATCAGTTGGAATTGTCTGTGGGAATTCCTCTCCCTTTGAGGTGAATGGTTTCGTGAATGGTCCAAACTCGATTCAATGTAATTACAATGACAATTGATATGAACCCTGACCAGAACATCCAAAGTTCCTTACATCCATAGGGTAGTACAATGAAAGGATTGTCCCTAAGGTCCAAGGCCCTTGTTATCTCTCAACCTATAAGAGGTCGAGAATCAACATTAGTCTCACACCTTTCTTCAGCGTTTATCGCTAGGTCAATGGGTTTTGAAATTCAGTCCTATAACTGGAAAGTCCCAAATTGAGTGCATATAAGTGGAGAGTAGAAGGAAATCTAAAGGAAAAAGTTGAATCAAAGAAGAACGATATACCTAATCAAGCATCTACAAAGAAGTCTTGAAGCAATTCGAATGAAGAAGAGAAGCAGATGAAGAGATTAGGTGTGAAAGAAATAATGAAGAGGCTAAAGATAAAAGGATTTCTACATTTCAGATGGAATGGACCTGGACCATCAACATTAAAGATCTGATCGACGTTAAGGGGAAATACACGTGCCATAAGGGAGTGTAGTTAATATGCCAAAAGTTGTGGCCAATTTATTACATATGAACACATGTCGACTAGAATGATTAATCCAACAAAAGCATTGAATATGCCTGATTCATATGGGATGGAAACCACTATTCTAAGAGTGCTAATGTTCCTTTGCTCCTGACCTGGCCAACAAGTTCAGGAACATGGGAGTAACTAATAAAGGAAATCTGACCTCTCTCTGGTTAACTCGACCACACAAGTTAGAAAGGTGATAAAGTGGAAGCACAAAGCTAAATAGATACGAATGAATCAGATTGCCTTTTTATAGGTTGTCTGGAGACCACATGGGGTCAACTCAGGACAATTCTTAGAACATCTCATCCTAAGAATGAGATCAGCAAACACCATAGTGTGAGGTCAAACTCAACTCTAAGGAGTTAGAGTTATTCCATATGTTCCTACATATGTAGAAATGTGTGTTCCTATAGGAACATAGGACTAAACCCATTCACGTTCGGGGAAAGGTAGAAATGGGGAAAATGGTTTTGAACTAGACGGGCACCTCCTATATCCCATCAATCACGAACAACAATCCAGCGTGGCTCCTAACCATTCGATGACCTATAACTGCAAATGCAATCGAGGAAAAAATATACGCAACTCTAGCAACCCAGTTTCTTTTTTAGTATACCTCTAAGTTCGATATCTAATTTAATTTTCAGAGGTGGTTTGGATAACATCACCCCCATGTCTCCAAATCATTGTTTTGTAGGTCCTTGGATGAGCACACTACCAGAAAACTGCTTCATTAGCTTCTATAATCAATTTTTCAGCGATTTCAATTTCAATAGATAACATAGATAATCATTTATCCATTATTGTGACATGGTTGAGCAAAGGTAGGTTTGATCATCTTCAACTTTCAAAAACTT
>NMUG010006988.1:0-12297 GCA_002855965.1 Monotropa hypopitys
CGATATACGGCCATTCTTGGCCAAAGCACAGTTTGAACAGAGGGAACACATTTCGAAATGTGTCCCTCACCAACCATGTCACATATCGAAATACATCCCCTTGTTGGGCCAATTTCCAGAGAGTTAACCAAACTCTCTCCCATCACACCCCAAATATATTCTAACTTTTTTTAACACCCACTAAACACTTTGATTCCTCAAAACCCTCTTACCCCTCATTCCATAATCCCGTTTTAGTTGGTTTTTAACATAATAAATCACGTGCTTCAAGCTAACAAGAGGATTAACTGTACAATTAAAATAACCAAATTTTCTAAGCCGGGTGTTACACACCTTGTCCGGCTTGAAACCTTAAATTAACCTGTAGACCACGGGGTAGACTGTTTTTCAGTCCTTACCAAAACCAAGGAGAAATTGGACAGTGTTAGGGTGAAGTTAGGTGGACTTTTTCTCGCCACCTGAATCAAAAGAAAAACTTAGCTCCTCTTAATTAGATTCAATAAGAGACCGACCTTATTAGCGGGCTTGGCTACGTAACACCCATTTGAAGAGAAATTATATAAGCTTCTCTTTGGCATATGTATAAATCCACTGGTTCAACGATTGGGGACTGCATGGGTTATGTTATGTATAAATCCACTTTTTTTGAACCAGTGGATAACCGAATGTATAAATCCACTGGTTCAACGATTGGGGACTGCATGAGTTATGTTATGTTGTTGTACCACATGGTAGACTGTTTTTCAGTCCTTACCAAACCTAAGGAGAAATTGGACAGTGTTAGGGTGAAGTTAGGTGGACTTTTTCTCGTCACCTGAATCAAAAGAAAAAAACTTAGCTCCTCTTAATTAGATTCAATAAGAGACCGACCTTATTAGCGGGCTTGGCTACGTAACACCCATTTGAAGAGAAATTATATAAGCTTCTCTTTGGCATATGTACGGCATTGAACTTTCCTTGTGTACTTTGGAACCAGTGGATGAGCAACAAGTATTGGGTTTCTACCCGGGCTAATGATCTATTATAATTTACCTTTCAGCTTAGCTGTAATTTGAATAAAAGTTTAGGAAATGATGGACACTTCAATTAGAATCAGTTCGGTATATGTGTGTCCGTGGTATTTATTCAATTTGTGCGTTGTTGATGCTATGGATTTTGAATGAAAGAAGTCGGGTAATGAGCACAGAAAGTAAATCGGGTTTTTATGCATGCCCTCTTTGATGCCTTTCGGTTTTGATTTGGAGCATGATGTCACTACGTAATGTCTCTTGAGTTAATCGATTTTTGAGGTATAAGGGGGACAATTTTAGGAGTACAACTTTCTTAGAGCAGACACTTGTTTACATATTGCCTAAGGTTAGATCTGTCTCCAGTCTTCTCCGGTTCATATCCTCATCAATTAGGGATTGCATGAGTAATATTATTGTTGTGTTATTTATTCAATGTTATGTTTGGTCTTGGTAGGTTCATGGTGCATTTGCTGGATATAGCGGCATCACGGTGGGCATATGCAATACACACTATGTCTATCTTCCCATTCCCGAAGTCATTTCGTACCCTAGGGTGGTTGACCCCAATAGCCGCATGTGGCACCGATGCTTGACATCAACCGGCCAACCAGACTTCATCTGATCCCCATCGTTCTATCTTATATACCACACCACAGGTTTGAGAAACCTAATTTATATAATTGGGAAGATTAAAGTACAGTAAGCCAACCTCAAATGGTCTGTCTTCTTTTTTCAACTTGTTGTAGAAATAATATGGCGGATGACATTCTTTCGAAAATCAGAAATTTTTGTAGGACAATAAAAAATACACAGGAACTGCCCCAAAACATTTTGTAATTAGTTCCTTGTCTTCTGCAGTATAAAAGAACATTTAAGGCCCAATGTGAGCCTGATTGTTGTGTTCAACAGGCAGAACTTTCTATATTCTTTTTTAACCCTGGTTCATAAAACTAGGGTTCACTTTGAGGAATGTTATTCTAAGATACTCGTTCCTGGTTTCTGAGTCTGGTCAAAGTTGCACATCAACTCCTCTGCAAAGTGTGAATTTTACCTTTAACTTTGGTACATTTATTAGCCCCGTTTTTTTGTATTTTTCCCTATCTAGATTCTGAATTTTCCTCTACAAATGGGAATGAATAGGATGTTAGGATACCCCCCTCTGGTCAACACTGCAAATTCTGTTGAAGTTCACTAACACTTTTCCCTATGGGTAAGGTACTGTCATCATATTCCTACCATTACCTTGCTACTATCCTTTTATTTTAGGGATTCTTTTGGGGCGGTCTCTCGTATTCCTTTAAAACCGTTAATGTCCTATTAAATAAGTTTCCGTACCCACTAATGTCTCATTTAACACGCACAATCAAGTGTAACTTGTTGCAATCAACTGTAAACTTATTCAATTAACCACTGTAACTTATTGCAATTAACTGTAACTTGTTCAATTGAGCATTATAATTTGTTCAATTGAGCATTGTAATTTGTTCAATCAACTGTAACTTGTTCAATTGTCCATGTAACTTGTTGCAATTATCTGTAACTTGTTTAATTGATCAATATAATTTGTTCAATTGACTACTGTAGCTTGTTCAATCGATCACTGTAACTTGTTCAATCGACCACTGTAACTTATTCAATCGACCATGTAACTTATTCAATTGACCACTGTAACTTGTTGCAATCAACTGTAACTTATTGAGATCATTGTAACGTATTGCAATCAACTATAATTTGTTCAATTGATCATGTAACTTGTTCAATCAAATTTAATCTGTTCAATTGACAACTATAATTTGTTACAATCAATTGTAACTTATTCAATTTACCACTGTAACTTGTTAAATTGACCACTATAACTTGTTGCAATCAACTGTAACTTGTTATAATCAACTGTAATTTGTTCAAATATATTTAAATATGCACAAATATGCACTGTAACTTGTTCAAATATGCACAAAATACAGTTGCATTGCATTTTGGACAGTTAAGTTGCATTTTTGGACAAGTTACAGTGTAACTTGAACAATTTACAGTCCATTTTGAGCGGACGGGACCTAATGAGAAACGGAAACTTTGTACGTGTTATACAACAATGAGTTCCAAAAACGGTACCTATCACTAAATTTGTCTTTATTTATTTTATAACTTCCTCTTTACAATCCAGAGGAATGGACAAATATATCAGCTCTGAATCTACTGAGTTATTGACCAATCACTTTCTTACCATCTCTATCCATCTTTTATCAGTCTCTTCTCTCCACCAAGTACACTCAAGAGTTCTGGTTTTTTAGTCTCGTGTTGCGGATGTCTAGTCGTTCGACGCGTGTACATTGTGTGGAACTCACATGTATTTTCAACTCAATTGTATAGACATCAGTGTCTATAGCTCTCCAATATTTGTATTAGAGTTGTAATATGCAATTGAATTGAGCAATTGTTATGTTTTACATATGGGTAATTGAATGGATTAGACGTGTGTGAATTGTAATTTTTTTTTGGGGGGGGGGTGTAAAATAGTTTGAAATTAAAAGAGGATAACCGAATGTATAAATTTACAATGAGGATATGTCATGTAAATAAAGAAGTAAAAGAAGAACGAGAAATGCCAAGACCTATGCAAAATACAGGGGATATTCAAGATATTTAACAAAGGCTGGAACTAGGGGTGAAAGAAAAAAAAACCAAACCGGCCAAAAAAACCCGACTGGAAAAATGATTTGGTTTGTTTTTTTTTTTGAATGAAACAGTCCGGTTTGGTTTTTGGATTAAAAAATTGATCAAGTTTCAGTTTGGTTTCGGTTTAAAAAACCCGGTTCCAATTGAATTGAACTGAAAAACCATTATGGTAAAATGTGGCATTTAATAGGGTCAAATTGTAATTTTTTCTGGAATAAATTGTGAAATTCGACCTTGAAAATGAAATTTGACCTCTAAAGTCGGCCCAAGCTGTAAATCGAAAAAATCCAAAAAAATCAAGTTGAAATGTGGAAAACCGAACGGAACCAATTGAAATTGGTCTGGTTTTGGTTCGGTTTAGACCAAAATTGAATATTTGAGTTTGGAGGGGAAAAAACTTAAAAATTGGACCGAATTGATTTCAACCCTGGTTGGAACACATCAAAGAAGCAAAATAAATTACAACACAAAAATAAAAGAGAGATTAGCAAGTTTTGACAAAAAAACAAATATAATTATCATATATCTCTTGCACACGATAGCTGAATCATTCTATAAAAGTTTTTAAAATCTTTATTTTCTATTGAAGGTTTCTTTTAGTTTCACCTCTAAAGGAGGATGAGCAATGAATGATTTATTGTTTGCAATGAACCAATGAAATTATCATCTATAAGTATATTTGATATTTATTATATTAGTACCAAGAACTTGTTCCATAAGCAAAATGAAAGAAACATAAAATCATCTCCAACAAGGGGGTCAATTTGAGATGCCAATTTTTTATTGCTTATGTGGCAATTTGATGCCTTCAAACTTGACTCTTACAAGTTACATTCTCCAACAAAGATGTCAAATGCATATTTTTTATTTTTATTTTCACTTTTTTATATCTAGTATTACATTAAATGAAATGAACATAAACTTAAATGGATTGATAATATTAAAATTAAGGGTCAATTTCACTCAACTTTCCAGATGGAGAATAGTTTTTTTTTAAATATTGTTTTCAAAAAAGTTTTTAAAAAAAGTTTTTGAAAACAATCTTTTTCAAATAATATTTTCAAAAAACTATTTTCAAAAAGTTAGTTTTAAAACTTTATTTTTTCCAAATAAATTTATTCTTAAAAACTTATAAAAATTGTTTCCAAAATTCTTTTGCAAAAAATAGTTTTACAAATATTTTCAAAAATACTATTTTTAATTCTTTTCCCAAATATTATTTTCAACAAACTATTTTAAAAAACTAATTTCAAAATTCATGGTCTCAATGAATATCCCAAAACTATTGCATTTCATTATATAGGAAAAAAGTTGTAAAATTTCAGAAAAGTTCAAAAAATGTCCAACCGTAACAAAATTAAAATTTTGACGTTGACCCTGCCAAATTTGGCAGCAACATTTTTCTGAGGATTGCCACATGTATTTGATTTTTTATTTAACTTGTTTGTTGGAAGAGTAATAAAGTGCGAAATTTGACCCGTATTTGGATGTTTTGTTGGAGATGCTCTAAGATGCATTGTCCAAAACACAAGAATCATCATTCATCTCGTGAATTAAAATCTTCTAAGAATTCGAAGATATAAGAAGTCACAATCGGATGAGGCATAATTATTTTATTTTGCCTATTCTTTATTATTACTCAATCATTTTTCTTTGGCACTTCCACCATGCTATTCACCTTTCATTTTCCGCTCCTGCTAACTCTTGCTTGGGAAGGGGATTGGAATGTCTAACATTGGCCTTGGGAATTACTCTCGACATCCTAAACATATGTTTCATTTCTAAAAATATTTATTAAAACATAATCACTTTCAAATTTTATCCTTAAAAAGTATTTTTCTATCTCAATTAATTTGTCAAATATCTTTTTATCCTATAATGATTTTTATAATTTTGAAAATTTTGTATAATTGAACTAATTGATATTTATCAAACAAAATTTATATTACATATGTTTTTAGTTTTATTAATCTTCTAAAAGGTCCCGCGCCTAGGTCTACCTATGCCCCGCCTAGACGCTAGGCGGTAGTGATCCGCCTAGGTACTAATTAGTAGTAGTCTGATGTGACTAACAAAAAATATCATATATTTAATAACTAAATCAAACAAAATATAATATTAGGTCATAAATATTATATATTTGATATTATAAAAAAGTTTCATAAATTATTCATTATTATATTAAGTAAATATTAATTTTTTAAATAAATAAATAACCGCTAGTCCCCGTCTAGACCGTGTTCTAAAAATCGGCCTAGTCGGCCGATTAATCCCCGACTAATCGGTAGTCGCCCTCCCACCGCCCAGCTTTTAGGGGCTGGGCGCCCACCCGCCGTTCTGGGCGCTCGCCGGGGTTAATCTGCCAACTAATTGTGATTAATCGTGATTAGTCGGATTAGTTGGATTAGTCGGGTTAGTCTGTGTTAGTCGGGATTAGTCGGGTTTAGTCGGGATTAGTCGAGTTTAGGCGGGAGACAGGAAAGTTAATTTTTTGTAATTTTCATTGTGTGTATATAATATATATATAATTATATCATATACACGGTAACCATAAACCCTAATCCCTTACCCTTATTCGATCAAACAAAAACTCTTGAGCTACCCCGATCAGTTCTCTTGTCGTCGCCGTGAAAATGAAAATATTTTAATTGATGTTTTAGATGATTGGATATTCACAATTTATGAATTCATGTGCTTATGTTATTTTTTACTTTAAGTTTTCCACTATGGGAAATGGGAGGGGAGGAAAAAATAAAATAAAATACAAAATCTGATTAATCTCTAGTTCCCGATTAATCCCCGATTAATCGGCCTAGTCGCTAGTCCCCACTCGGCCACCCGACTAGCGCCTAGCGATTTTTAGAACCTTGCGTCTAGATCTCCGACTAGCCGCTAGGCCCCCCAACCGGCCGCATAGCGCCTAACACCTTTTAGAACATTGGTTTTAATAAGAAAATAGTATTACAAAATTCGTCTCATTACTATCAATCGAATTTAGAAATAAAATTAAAAAAATACAAATTTTTTACATTAGTTAATAAATTTTCCCAAAAGACCCAACAATTTAGAACGGATAGAGTGCAATTACGTGAGAGTGACATTGTTTTTTATTTCAATACCATGGAATTACTTGGTAAGAAATTATGTACCCATTATTAGTCCGATAATATGCTGCTTAAATCCGAAACTTACATAGCAAAAGAGGAGCATATTATATCGAAAATTAATTTATAATTTAAAAGTCTAAATTTATTTATAATTTAAAAGTCTAAATTTATTTATAATTTATATCGAAATTTGTTTCGGACAAGGGATTGATAGAGACCCAAAATGAATTTCCCAGGAAGATGTAAAAAAATCACACATAAAATGAAACAAAATTTGTCCATTTTTCAAAACTGTGTTTCCCCTAACCCAAACAAACTTTAGCTTTATTTCCCACAACACTTCCCACTGTGGCTGTTTGAGACCTCTGATTATATAACAAACAGCTGATGCCTTGCTTTTTCACCCCAAACCATTCTCTCCCTCCTTCTCCCTTGGAATACACTTTCAGAACCACACCAAAACTCTCATCCAATCCAAACAAACTGATTTCAACAAATGCCCCATTTCTTATGACTTCAAATCCTCTTGAGATGGTCTGTCAAGTTTTCTCCTCTTTGTGTCAGGGCTATTATGTGAAGAATTTGCACATGACCCAACTGTTAAGTCATCACTTTTACTGCTCAAACATGCAGCATCCAACACCCCTATTGGGCTTTGGGGAATTGATGATGATGGAATAGAGGCACTATCCACATTTACAGAACCTCTAGTTAATGCCAAATCTTTTTGGATCATCTGAACACATTTCAGCACTCTTCCCTGCAAATTCCTCATTTCAATAAATTAATAAGTAAAGGTTGGTTTCCAGATGAATACAAAGGAAATGGAAGAAAGACTATTAAGTATATAGGAAGGAACTATATTTTGCCAACTCAGTCTGTTAATTGTCAATATGTAAAAAAATAAGACTTAGATCTCACTTCATTTGACTGGCTATAAGTACATAAATATAGAGCAAAAACAAATTTGTCTTGTCTATGGATTTAATTCTGCAGGTTTTATTTTTGTGGGCACCACATATTTTTACCTTTTCCACAAAGATGAATAAAGATATTGCTTTATCAATGTCTACTGCTTGTACATGTCCTGAAACATATATTGCCACTGCTGCAGCAATCTCAGAAGGTCTGAATTCCAAGAAATCAATACCTGCATTCAATTTCCCACCCATCACTGGATTAAATACTCAAGAAGAATTAGCACCAAAGTAAAGTTGAGTTTGGCCTATATTTTGATATGAGTATGTTTGTTCCTACTTTCTAAATTTATGTTAGATTTCATTAATGAATTCAAACACCAAAAAGATTATTACCAAAAAATTTAAAAATCACTGACATAAGAAAAATAAGAAAACCTTTTATTGTGTCTGCTATGAGTTGAATTGAAGTAGAAATGAGAGACCCTGATTGGATTTGATGGTCATCATTGATCTTTCCAAGGAAATAGTCTATGAAGGAACAAGGAGTGCAAGCTCTCATCTTCCAATTCAAAGTGCTCATTACCAAAAACTCCATTCTTCTTATGGTCTTCCCTTCAAACACAAAGTTGGGTTCACCCACCTGTCCACATTCCCACAACCCTAGCATCAATGAGATTGGAGAAATATTTTTCTAAAATTTATGGAAATATCAAATAGCAATTTATAACCATACTGAATCAAAACTTAGTGTTTTTTTGTTCTCTTCTCACCTGTAAATCTACAGTTAGAGGGACTGAAGTCTCCTCCATTTTTGTTGCTATTGACAAACAAGCTACAGCTAACAATTGCACTGTCCAACTTTTACCTATCTGTACACCAAAAGAAAAGGAAAAGGAAAAAAATGTGACAAACAAGAAGAAAATAAAGAGGGAATCAGCATCCAACAATACCAACCAAGTTGTTATGAGAGAAGAATACATGGAGGCGTTTATTTTGAACTTACAGGCAGTTTATAAACTGATAGGAATCGATCCAAGTAATTAATTGACAGGCAAATACTCAATGGTCCAAAACTGTAATGAGCATGAGCCTGTTGAACAAACAAAACACAAAACCCAATTCAGGAAAATCACAAAAAATGAAAACAACTCCATTTTGAGTGAAATCTTTAAATATCATTTCAAGAAAATCAAAATTACCAAAGAGATGGAAATAATTGTAGAACTCAACCAAAGGACGAATACCTAATTCAGAAAACAGCAAAAATCAATGAACCCATTTGAGAAAACAAAAAAAAACAGACCTTTAAAATCCAATTCATGGCCTCTCTTCTAAGGACATCTAAATCCATGTCTCCACTTCTCACCCTGCTGAGATAATCATCTTTGGGCAAATGACATCTCTCCTTCTCTACGAGCAGACAGAAACACTCTTCACTCTGTAATGACAAACCAATATACGGCCCTGATCTATCATTTTCGGTATCCAGATTTTGATTAGTTGTTTCTTGGGTTTGGTCAGAATCGAGATTATCAAAACACACGTTGTTTGCTTTTGTACAGAGAAGGTTTGCCATTGTATAAAAACTGTTTTTTTTACTTCAACCCCTATAAAAATCTCATCGAAATGGGATTGATTAACCAAAACCTTGTCGCAGATTTTTGTTTCTCCTGGATATCATGCGGGTTTTGCTATAAAACCAGAGAGATATAAAACCAGAGAGAGAGAGAGAGTAATGTACACATGAAAAACTTGGGTAAGGGCAATGCAGCCATTAAAAAAAGTAAAGACTATTTTTATATACAATCACTTATTTTTTAAATACAATCCATTAAATTTTGAGATTTTTTTTTATAAATTTGTCCTTCGAATAAATAACTATATTATCTCTCTGTAATCTAAATACAACCATATTATTATGACTACTTCACATTATTACTTAATACAGTCATTAATACAACTCTTCGACCTCCATTCCCTCTACCTCCATCAAGTTTCTTCCCTCCAAAAAAACCGTCCCCTCGCCATCCCCGACATCCCTTCACAAAAATCGTTAACGTAAACCATTTGTTGTGTACATGAGTTCAATGGAAGAAGACAACAATGGTGATCAAACAGCATTGCAATCGCAGGATGTTGATTCCAACACTTTCGCTTAGACCAAAGAAGGTGGCGATCTAGCATGGAAAATGGTTTTGCGGAATTCTGTTGGTGTAGACGAAGAAGAGGTAATCGACGGACACGACATAGTTCCAGTGCCGTAAAGGTTTTATGTTATCGGATATATACTTTCGTATTAACTTATTTTTTCGCTAGTTTGTTTACAAATTATTGAAATTATTTTGGTTGTTTTTTCTGTATAACATATCAGTTATGGTAACAAACATCCGATCATAATGCTATGATTCGGTATTGTCTTCTCGTTCATGTCTAACATTTTCAGATGTTATCTTCCGGCAGATAATTTCTTTGGACCAACCAAAAATTAATTCTGTCATTCGTATTTTACGGTCCGGCCAACATTACCAATTCGGTTAAGAACTTCCGATTGACATTGTTAGTTTCGGTAAAGAACTTCCGACGAACATAACCAATTTCTGGTTTTCTTTTCGAAGGCTGTCTACCAGAGGCTAACGTAATCGATCCGTGCTTCTGTTTTCTACAGGTTGACAAGGATGATTGTCACGTCCCGGATTTTCAAACCATTTTTTGAAAACAATTTAAATAGAAGCAGGGGAGATCAACACTTGTACTATCTATGCACTTTATTCGATTTCTCATTACATTCATTATACAATGTGAATAGGAAAGCGGAAGGTAGAAACAAGTTCCAAACGGCTATAATTGAAGTGATGAACAAAAGAGAAGTGAGGGTACATCCCATCCTCGGGAGCTAACAAAAGTGCAAGAGACCCTGCTGCAAGATCCCTGAAAACACGAAAGCTGACTAAACTCCAAGCTCAACAACTCAGAAGAATCCCTGCAAATAACCTGTAAAGGGGGGGGGGACCACGAAGGTCTGAGCAAACCACGACTCAGTAGATAAACTCCTGACCACTATCAAATATGCACGCGCGGCGCATGCTTAGGAGGGGTCATCACAAGTAGTAAAACTGTAAAAGAGAACAACTGTAGTGGACAACAAGATAGTAAAGCTGTAGAGAGAGAGAGAGAGCAACACAAGTAGTAAGAGTGACCGAGCTACCAGTCCGTCTACCAACCTCCTCATGTACAAGGGAAGTAAGGGCATACAGCCTAATGGCTAATCTAACTCACTCTCAAGTCGTCACGACTAACTCTCTACTAAGGGGGTGACCAAGGGAGCTATCACGAATCCGCGTAACAAGTATATGGGTAACCATAGAGCACATCACTCCCAAGCCTCGCTAACTATTCATGGAGTTAATTTATTAACTTACATATTTTGTCAACACTTGAGATGTTCACTTACTTACTTTGTTTAGTACGATTCACGTCTTACTTTGATACACTTTCTTTTAAGGTGCCCTTTTGTTCGTTGGATGAAAACCCCCTTGGAATTCCATCGTAAGTCTATTCCAAGTCGACATATTTTATTTCAAGTGTTCACTTATTGTTCATGTCATCGACGTTCCTAGGAATCCCATCATAAGACTATTTCCAGTCGTTGTATTTGATTCATGGTATGAATATTCCGTGGAGTCCCATCATAAGTCCACTCCGTAAGTACAGGCGTCGTCGCATAGATAAGTCATTGGAACCCCATCATAAGTCCGTTCCAAGTAAAGTAAAGTATCGTCGATAGGGGGAAGAGGGTAGTAGTTGGTCGACTAACTAACCCAAATCCTGTCCTAGCATTTCCCAAGTAACGTTGGGAGGGCCCAAGTAACCCCCATTGTACACAATGTCGTGGATGGAGCGACCATCCCGAGAACCCCATCATAAGTCCGTTCTCGTATATCGTAACAAGAATTCCTATCGGTAGTTCCTAGCCACGGCTAGTAAGCAAGTATAGCATCGCATGTTAGTAGCGTCACCCCAGTCGATACTTCCCCTTTGGATACACTAAGGGGTCACGGTGGGGACTACTTAACATCCCTAGCATCGCACATAGCATGGAGTGTTTACGTTACTTTCATTCACATTTTCTAGTCAAGCTAGTATGTTACAATCTACATATTCTTAGCCAACGCCAGTATCTCTTCTTTTACATTTTCCTAGCCACCACTAGTATCTTACCTTTTACATTTTCCTAGCCACCGCTAGTATGTTACCCTATTTCGTTTTCCTAGCCAACGCTAGTCTGTCGCAGTTTACATTTTATTACACCATTTACTTCCTTCCTAGCCAACGCTAGTGTTTCCATCCCGTCCGTCTCATCATCTACCAAGTTATCCACCTCTAATTCCCTAGCCAATGCTAGTACCCGCACGGAGGTTATCACTCTTGCTTTAATCTTTCATTTATAGGTGATAGATTCAAGATCGAACACGAGTAGCCTTTGGTAGGCACATCCTCAATATTTGAAGTTCATTGAGTAATTTTCACATCTCACCGAGTTTCACACCGTAAGCTCAACCTTGACCTCGCTAAGGGAGACAACCC
>NMUG010006989.1:0-12298 GCA_002855965.1 Monotropa hypopitys
GGGATGACCCAAATTTCGGGCTCCAAAGGGTATATATACTCCCCCCACTTGAAAGGACAAGTTTACCCTTCATTAAAACAAGTTTTCCGAAAATTACACAGGGGTACCGGTCTCCTGATTTTGGGGAGACCGGTCCCTCCACTGTCGGGAACATTCTGCTTGAAGAGAGACCGGTCTCTCGGTTTTGGGGAGACCGGTCCCTTCACCTATGGGACCTTCGAGAGTATTTCGATCATAACTTCTTCGTCCGAACTCCGATTGAGATGATTCAAGTTGCGTTGGATTCGTAATAGAATCCTCTACGACTTTCATAAAGAAGGATTTCAGATTTGACAAAAGGATCAGGTCGTCAATAATTTGGAAGCCATTAAGGACTTAACCGAATGCTCAACCGTCAACGGGTGACGTGTCGGGAACTTTCTTCTCATCCGGGCTTACTCTAGCCAATCTACGACGAGTGTAGATGTTTTAAAAGCATTTCACAATGGTGATGACATCATTATTTGATATATTAGATAAAAAGGAACATCAGAAATTCGAGTCGTTACACTCTCTGCATTTGTCAATCCACTCGAAGTGGCGTCGGCTGTTTTTCCTCAATACTTCATAGAAAGGTTGGCATTTGTACGAAGACCGACTGATGAACTAGTTTAGAGCTGCAGCCATGCTGGCCAGCTTATGAACTTCTTTAAGAGTTTTCGGAACCTCTAACCGTTGGATGGCTGAAACTTGAGATGGGTCGCCCTCAATGCCTCGGCGTGTCACCAGGTATCCTAGGAACTTCCAAGAACTGACACCGAAGGCACATTTTAAAGCATTGAGGCGAAGCTTGTGTTCCTTCAAGATGTTGAAGACGGTTTGCAGGTCGGCAAGATGGCGATCTTTGGCCCTGCTCTTGACCACTATGTCGTCTATGTAAGCCTACATGGTGTCGCCGAGCTGAGCATTGAACATCTTGGTGATCATCCATTGATAGGTGGCGCCAACAATTTTGAGGCCGAAGGGCATCACACGGTAACAGAACAATCTGCGAGGGGTGATAAATGTCGTCTTCTCTTGATTTGGGACGAACATTGCTATTTGATGATACCCCCAGTAAGTATCCATGAAACTCATCTAGGGTGTCCGGTCGTTGAATCCACCAGCTGATCAGTCCTAGAGAAGGGAAAATTGTCCTTCGGGCAAGCATCATTGAGATTTGTGTAGTCCACACAGAGCCTCCACTTGCCATTCTTCTTCACCACGACGGTATTGGCCAGTCACGTGGGGTATTGGACCTCTCTGATGGCATGGGCCTCCACTAGTCGGTCGACTTCCTCGATGACAGTTTCGGTATGAATTGCTGCCGACTATCTGATCCTTTGAACCACCGCTTTGAGTATGGCCGAACGTTGAGATGGTGGGTGATAAAGCTTGGATCCACGCCCGACATCTCGTATGGGGTCCAGGCAAATACCTTCATGTTGCTCTTCAAAAGATCAACCATGTCTGCTCGTTCGGCTTCAGTGAGAGAGGAGCTGATAAGAAAGAAGCGCTCTGGATCGTCTGCGCTTATAGGTACGCTCACAAGGTCCTCTATGGCTTTGTCTGAGGCACTTGTACTGACGTCCTCCAGCACAGGCTGGTCCAAAATCTCCACCCAATGTACTTGCTCGGGGGTTACCTTTCCTTTGAACGCGGCGATATAGCACTGTTTGGCCGCCGTTTGGTCCCCCCGAGCTCTTCCATGCCTCGGATGTCGATGAATTTGATAACCTGGTGATACGTAGAGGCCACTCCATTGATGTTGTGGACCCATGTTCGGCCCAAAATAGCGTTGTATGGGGAAGGGGCATCGACCACCACAAATTTCATGCCGGTTGTGACCGAACCGACGACCACAGTGATAACTATTTTGCCAAGCGACCAATCAGAAGTCGCATTGAACCCCACAAGTGGCATGTCGATCGGTTGCAAATCTTCAGGCTTGTACGGTGTACCCCATCTTTTTTAACATGGAGTAGTATATCACGTCGGCAGAGCTACCGAGGTCAATCAACATTCTTCGGACATTGCAATCGTCGACCTGGAGAGTCACGACCAAGGCATCGTCGTAAGGGTGTTGTACCCTGTCGGTAAACGTGATTGTATACCTGGAGTCCGGTTTGGCCGTCTTTGCTACCGACTGTACCGACATGACCTCCCGACCAGAGCTCTGCTCCATCTCTGCCCAGAGTCGGTCCTCCTGTTGCCGATCTACCATACCGTGGATGACGTTGATGGTCCTGAACTCTTCTCTTGGGACCTCTTTGACTGCCCCAACGGTGGTGTTTTCTTCATCAATGTGCATCCCTAGGTTCCCGGCAGTCACCATCTCTTCAAGGAAGTCTTTGAACGCCTGGCAACTGGTTGTCAAGTGTCCCTTCTCCATGTGGTAAGAGCATATGAGCTTGTCATTTCCCTTCCTTGGAGCCCGCATCCTTCTCTCCCGCCATCTAAAGAATGGCTTCTTCTCAATCTTTCGCAACAGGATGTAGATGGGCTCCTTGAACACTGTAGTATTATCCACGAACTCGTACAGCTTGGGAGTTCGATGCTCCCCATTTGTGCCGTGTTTCTCCCCTTTTTTCTTGCCGAACTGTTGCCTCTGGTGATGTGACCGAAGCGACTGTCTACTTTGCTCCTTTCCTCATTGGCCTCCTCCAGTTTGGCATGGAACTCTATTCTGGCCATTAGCTAGTTCGTGGTGGAAGGAGGAAACAGCAAGAGATCTTCAAACTCCTAGTTGGTATGATCCAAGCCGAGCTTGAAAGAGGTGGCAACAATTTTTTTATCACAATCCTCAATCGCGTTATAGAGGTCCTAGTACCGGGCTGCGTAATGACGCAGTGATTCAGACATTGCTCGCCGAATGCCGAGAAGGGAATCGACCTTTTTCTTTACCTTGAAGTTGGTGATGAACTGAGCCAGAAAGGCCATAAAAGGTCACTCTATGAAGTGATGGATCCCACTAGCAGTCGGTCGAACCATAAGAGTCCAACCTCTCCAAGGATGGAGGGGAAGAGTTTGCACATCAGTGTGTCGTCTCCGAAGTATAGAGACATCATTTGGAGAAAATAGACCAAGTGGATGTAGGAGTCCATTTTGGGATTATATTTATTGAACTTCGGCACTGAGATACCGGCAGGTGGCCTCATGGCCTCTATCTCTGGAGAGAAGGGTGAGCATATCAATCTCTCGTGTTGGTCGTCATCTCGTCGGCGCTGCTCCGACTGACGAGCAAGTCGAACTCTGCGCGTGGCCTTTGCGTGACTTCCTGCTCTGAGCGAGACACGCGGCTATCACAGCAGTCACTCCGCCGGTATTCCTTCGTCGAGTACCTTCTGGCTGGGACCACTAGGATCGGTCCTAGCCTGTCGACTATGGACAGTTGCTGGCTCTCCATAGGACGGTCGGCTCTGCGCCGCTCAGGCAAGGGGCGTCGTCTAATGCGGCAGCCCCCGTTACCACCTTTTCTGCTTCCGCCTGGGAAGGGAGTCCGGTAGTTCTGTCTTTTTCCCCTGGTCGTGCTTACTTCTGGGGTTCTCCTCTTTTCTGTGGCCTCCCTCAGGCGGATCATTTCCAGCCGAAGGGAGTCGATTTGATCGTCTCTTCTCTCTAGGTCGCTCTGCAATTTTTTGATGTATTACTTGGTGATCATCTTGACCGGAAGCTCCGGGCAAGATGACATGTGGTAGCTCGAGTCATCGGTGTGGATGGGCTTGGTGGTACGGGCAATGGTGCATGGAGCAACATTTCCTTCGTCGATCTCTTTGCCTTTGGCTCTATAGCTGTCGACATCGTTTCCTCTCGATGTGCTCTAATTTCTTGAATCCATATCTTGGTCAGAAAGTACAACAGATGAGAGTTGAGAAAGCTGAAGGACCTCTCCAGCGGAGTCACCAATTGAAGTGGGGGTTTGCCTTTCATGGATGATATCTTGAACTCTGACGAATGAACTCCGGACCTAGCTGCACAAGAAGAACATGTTAGTCTACTGGCTATACCGCCGGTAGACCCTCAAATGCTAAAGTCAAGTGGAATGCTAGAGAGAGAAAGTAAATGGATAAAGTAATGGCCCAGAAGTTGTATGTGTACCTCTCGTTTGATCTGTGACAGATATATATAGTGCATCGGCGCATGGTCAGTACGCGCTTCGACACGCGTGATGTCGTGGTCGGATTGTCTGGGGCAGTGCACCTGTCTAAAGTGGTTGGCAACTTGGTACGTGAGAGACAGCCTGTCGTGTGACCACCTCGAAGGAAGTGAAAGCTGACACGGCGGCTGACATGCGCCGCTCGCATGAGCGGGAAATCTGGGATGCTGTCCTCGAGAAGGATCTTCCCACAATATGGGTCATACTTGTCTGTGCCGATGCGGTACTCTTCCCGGAGCATTACCAAAGCATTGTGCCAGCATACCAATCTTGGTGTGTCTGCAGGGATGCGGTGTCGGAGCCCTAGGATCCCGTAGCCGAAGAGAGCATCGTGGAACTCGGTCTTCGATCGAACCCCTGGGCGCTCCCCTACTCCATGCTCTCCTTCTGCTGCTTGTGCCGACATGGCACCCTGGCGTAAGCCCGACGGTGAACTGGGATTTACTTCGGCCCTTACAGTAGCATTATCAGCCTAATTCGCATAAAAGCTCCCATGCCCATCTATCACAAGGCCTTGGGGGCGCCATCCCACAACCTATTACGATGAAGTCATAACTCCTCATCCAACGTACTCACTACAACATGGTAACTACGTAAATGAATTCCTCTTAACCTGGACATGCATGAAAAGAGAAGAAATAACATCATTGTGCCTATACTTGGGTCCGTCTTTAAATAATTGCGAATTTGCGATTGCGATCAAATTTACCATGTATATCTACTTAAGAAACATATGGTCTCAAACAACTTGTCAGAATCTTGCATCATCAAACAACTAAAGTCATCTATCTTTAGTTAATTTGTAAAACGGTCCTTAACAGAAAACTTTTATCACAAAATTAGCTCGAAAGACAGAGCAACAAACCAAAATGGACAAGAGACAACATGGCTCTTTCAGCATCAAATCAAAAGATATGTTCTGATATCCTATCGTATGCTTCTGAAGTTTACCAATTATTCAGAATACAATTCACGTAATGCAAAATCATTTCATTCACATTCCTTACCCTATAAAAGATTTTTATGATGATTTTTGGAACGTGTTCAATTAGAACATGAAAACGACCCCATATCAAGAGCTAACATACCCAAATTGAGACATTGCACAACCTACAAAATCATTCAGATTGTAACACTATTCAATATCCAGTCACATATGCATTATCACGTGAACAAACCATCATACTGCGTGTCTACAACGTATCAAATTACTCGATCTTTTGATTTATGACAATGCAGGCCTCTCCAAAAGACATTATATAATGATTGTACTATCATTTGAAACCTTTCTAATACTAACTATGTCCCCTGATGGATTCTTAAAATCCACACACGAGATGATGGGAAACTGTTACCAAAACAAGTATTTCATTAGTCCTATAGAAAACTTGTTTAGTCAAGGTGTCAAAAAACCTTACAATTAGGTCTCTACAATACTAACCTTGATGTCCTGAACACTTAATTTTTTAGTGTATCCAGGGGTACAGCTGGACAATCATGCTGTCCATTATTAACAAATAATAACGTACATAAAATCAAATGGCATCAAATTTCTCTCATCCGCATGAAAGAATAAAACTGTTTCTTTTCTTGCTAATGTGGGATTTCTTTTTCTTCAAATATCATAAATATTATGTAAATTAGAGGATCCACGTGTCTAAATTGTTGGGTGGTATGAGTGTCAGGTACTTCTCACACCTTCCCTGGCCAATGTCAAGTGTACTCTGGAACTTACATCGTTACATAAAGAATCCATAACAAATACCATTATGGTGTTGGAAAAAGTTTTGATTTTTACCAAAATTTTTAATAGAATTGGTAAATATTTATAATTTAAATATGTTATCATTTGAGATGAATATTTATGGAGATTAATAGTCTTATGTGAGAGCTTTAATACACACAAAAAAATTATTAAATTCTATTAATTATTGAATGAGAAATTGACATTCAAACTTGAGTGTTTTCAATGATAGGTGAGTATTAAAATACTCAATCCCACATTGGAAGTTGAAGAGTTGGGGGTTAGGTATATTTATTATAGTATGAGACTAAGGTTCACAACTAAACCTAAAGGGAAAGTAAGTTGATGTGCGCATCGCATATTTTCCCACACACACGCGCGCGCCGCCGCCGCCCGCCCAGCCAGCTGTGCCCGAGCCCGGGTCCGTGGTCCGGGTTCTGGGTTCGTGCCTCGTGGGAATGTGCCTCGTGCCACGGGCGGGCCTAATCTTTTTATGGAAAATCCAATTATGATATTTGGATTGGGCTTGACCATATTTAGATTGGGCTTGGGCTTATATACTTGGGTTTGACATTTGGTGTGAGCTTGCAGGCCAGCTTGCCCTTACCCGGTCCAACCCGGAGGGTCCAACCCGGAGTCTTTCCAACTCCAGGACTCTCCATATTCATCTGCTTCAGAGTTACAGATGCTTAATTTCTCTCATTACTACAGAATAAATCTATCGGTAATCCATCCAAAAGGCTTGGCTGATACAGCCCAAGAGTCTCCCAGTGGTTATATATTGGCAGTATATTCCTACCTTTACAAATATCCGAAATTTCATATACTCTACTCCTGCATCCTCCATCATCTCCTTCTTCAACCAGTGAGAAAGAGAGTAAGTTCCATACAGTAGTTCGATCTCCAGCGGTTACTGGTGCAAACCCTGGTTCACCGGTTGTATCCTGGGAGACATTAGCCACTGTAATCCCCGTGCACCTCCGGTGGGACGGCTAAAAGTCTTAAGGACACTGTGATTTCCACAGGCCTCCGGTTTATGTTCTTGATTTTGTTTTGATTTTACTTACTACAGATTACTACTACAAGCTTAAGACTTTTACAAACAATCTGCCTTTTTTCACAATCTGTTTGACAGTAAACATTTCTGTTCTATGTCTTTCCCAAAAAACTTTCTGTTCTCCTGCTAATTTACGTCAACAGAAACTGTTTTAGAAATTTCAAATCAGTTCTTCTTTCCTTACATTCTGATCAATTTATGATTTCTAATTTTCTGTTCAAATACTTTTTGTTCTAACCAGTTTTAGTTTTCATTTACGTAATCAACAGTTAATTACTTACTGTTTTACAATCTTTGGATCATTTCTTTTAAGCTGCTTTATAAACTATTCTTTTATGATTCTAAACCGGTTTTGTAACTTGTTCCATCAGAAATGGCTTCACAACAATTTGAGGATTTTCTATTCTCGGATACTGAGAATCATGCACTGAATGTTGATGTTCCACAATAAGTTGATGCTGCTTTTAGTGCCGAGAACCATGCTGTTGATGGGGGCAGCAAACAATGCACTTTCTGGTCTTACTGGATCTGCCCACCCTGTTGGTGGAAATCCTTTGGGAGGATATAATGAGGCTGGGAATCCCTTTGGGAACCTCTTTGCAAATCAGTTTGGGAATCCATTCGGAAACCCATCAGTGGTCAGACCTGCTGTCTCATCCACAACTGTGGTTACACCACAGATGCTGCCGCAGTTTCTTGTACCGTTTCCACCGGTCAATCATGTTGTCCGTCCAGAAAAATTTTCAGGGGCTGACTTTAAGACATGGCAGAATAAAATGTTGTTCTATCTTACCACTCTTGGGCTAGCACGTTTTCTCACGGAGGATGAACCGGTCGTTGATCCTAACGACAATGATTTCCACAAAAGGGTTGCATGGGATGCTTGGAAGGCTGTGGATTTCCTATGCCGCAACTATGTTCTGGATGGCCTTCAAAATTCTCTATACCATGTTTACGTGGCTACCAAATCTTCTAAAGAATTATGGATGTCACTCGAGAAGAAATACAAGATCGAGGATGCAGGCTCTAAGAAGTTCTTAGCCGGTCACTTCGCTGATTTCGAGATGATTGACTCACGATCTGTAGTGAGTTAGGCGCAAGAGTTTGAGGTTCTTGTCCGCCAAATGCACGCAGAAGGTCTGATTATTTCAGAATCTTTGATAGTGGTCATGGTTGTGCACCGTCTATCCCCTTTATGGCTAGAATTCCGTACATATTTTCTTCACAAAAGGAAGAAGATGTCCTACGAAGGCTTTATGATAAAGCTTTGTATTGAAGAAGACAACAAAAAGACTGCTAGGAAGATGAACGGTTCTTCTAGAGCTAATGTGATTGAATATGGACAACTCTGGGTCCAAAAGGAAACATTCTGGGAAGAACAAGGCTGGAAAACAAGGCAACAAGGTTGTCAATCAAAAAGCGTCCAAGAATTTTGGCCCTAAACCAATCATTGCAAAGAAGTTGCCATCCCAATTCCAAAGAAAATGCTTCAACTGCAACAAAACCGGTCACCACTCCGTAGACTGTCGTCAACCACGGAAGGAAAACAAAAAACAGACAAACATGATGGATACTCTGTCCAATGACATCTCGGACCTCAACATCGGATTTATGATTTCTGAGGTCAATCTGGTGGGTTCCAACCCAAAAGAATGGTGGGTGGACACAGGAGCTGCCCGTCATGTTTGTTCCGACAGGAGTATGTTCACGACTTTTTCACCGGTTACAAACGGTGATAAGCTGTTCATGGAAAACTCTACAACCTCAGAGGTGAACGGAGTTGGAAAAGTCATTCTCAAGATGACTTCTGGTAGAAATCCGATTCTTAACAATGTACTCTTTGTGCCAGAGGTCCACAAGAATCCGGTTTCATGGTCTCTCTTTATTAAGCACGGCATGCATGTAGTGTCTGAAGCTGAAAAGGTCGTTATGACCAAGACAGGAGTGTATGTAGGAAAATGTTATTTGACTGATGGGCTTGTTAAGCTCAATATTGTAACTGGTGTTCCTACTATGATGAATGATAATGAAAAGACTCCTTCTGTTTACATGCTTGAGTCATCTAATTTATAGCATAGTAGACTAGGACATGTTAATTACACTGCAATTCGTAGATTAATAGCTCTAGATCATATACCTAAATTTCATATTGACTCAAACCATAAATGTGAAACTTGTGTGGATGCAAAAATGACTTGGTCATCTTTTCCAAAAATTCAAAGAAGTAATGAGCCTTTAGGGCTAATCCACACTATGTTTGTGACTTAAAATTTGTCCAAACATGGAGAGGCAATAAGTATTTTATTACTTTTGTCAACGATAGCACTAAATACTGTTATGTATATTTGCTTAAAAGCAAAGACGAGTCTATCGAAAATTCATTCTTTATAAGAATGAGGTAGAAAATCAACTAAGCAAAAAGATTAAGGTGCTTGATCGAGGTGGTGAATATGTTGCACCATTTGTTGAATTTTGTGCTCAACATGGTATAATTCATCAACTTACTGCACCTTACTCTCCTCAATCTAATGCGGTTGCAGAACGTAAGAACCGAACGTTAAAAGAGATGATGAATGCAATATTGATTAGTTTTGGGTTACCACAGAACATGTGGGGGGAAGCAATTCTCTCGGCAAACTATATCTTGAATAAGGTTCTTAGAAAAGATATAGATGAAACCCCTTACGAACTTTGGACAAGTCGAAAACCTTCATACAAATACTTACGAATGTGGGGGTGTCTAGCAAAGGTGATTGTTCCACCACCTAAAATGGTCAAAATAGGACCAAAGACGGTTGATTGCGTGTTTATTGGATATGCACACAATAGTAGTGCATACAGATTTTTAGTGCATAAATCTGATGTTCCGGATATTCATGCAAATACTATCATAAAATCAAAGAACGCTCAATTCTTTAAAAACGTATTTCTATGCAAGGTAATAGATGAGTCTAGCTCAGCTAAATGACCATTGGACACTGAAGTAGAGAGTACTTCGGACCAATAGGATGAGGATGACGAACTAAGAAGGAGCAAAAAAACTAAGATATCTAAGTATTTTGGTCCTAATTTCATCACGTATTTAATAGAATCTGAGCCACAGTCTTACAAGGCTGCAGTATCCTCACCTGAAGGACCTCTATGGAAAGAGGCCATTAAAACTGAGATTGAACCTATTCTACAGAATCACACCTGGGAATTGGTGGATCTACCACCAGGGTGCAAGCCTTTGGGCTATAAGTGGATTTTCAAAAGAAAAATGAAAGTAGATGGATCAATTGATAAGTACAAAACTAGGCTTATCATTAAAGGGTATAGACAAAAGAAAGGTCTAGACTACTTTGATACTTAATCTCCTGTGACGAGAATAACATCTATACGCATGATATTAGCTATTGCTGCACTTCGCAATTTAGAAGTACATCAAATGGATGTTAAAACGGCTTTCCTTAATGGAGATTTAGATGAGAAAATCTACATGGAGCAACCTGAAGGGTTCAAAGCTCCAGGTCAAGAAAGAAAAGTTTATAAGCTATTGAAATCACTATATGGCTTGAAGGAAGCACCCAAGCAATGGTATGAGAAGTTTGACAATGCTATGATTGGGAGTGGTTTCAAAATCAACGAATGTAACAAGTGTGTGTATGTCAAAGACACCAAGGATGGCTATGTCATCCTATGCTTGTACGTTGATGACATGCTTATTGTTTGTAGTAGCGATAAGATTGTCAAAGCTACTAAGAACATGTTGAACTCGAAATTTGACATGAAAGACATGGGACTTGCTGAAGTAATTTTAGGTGTCAAAATCACTCGGACACCGAATGGACTTGTCTTGTCACAATCTCACTATGTTGACAAGATACTTGAGAAGTTTAACAAGTCTGATACAACTGTGGTTAGGATTTCAGTTGATTTGAGTCTCCATTTGACTAAGAACACCGGTGAAGGTGTGTCTAAATTAGAGTACTCACGAGTAATTGGAAGCCTCGTGTACTTGATGACATGTACAAGACCGGATTTAACTTACTCTGTTAGCCGGTTGAGCCGCTATACAAGTAATCCGGGAGTTAATTACTATAAAGCCATTACTAGGGTATTTCATTACCTCAGGTACACCCAAGATTGGGGACTACACTACACCACCTATCCAGCGGTACTTGAAGGGTACGCTGATGCAAATTGAATTTCTGATACGAAAAATTCCAAATCCTCTAGTGGTTATGTGTTTACACTGGGTGGTGCAGCTGATTCTTGGAAATCATCCAAACAGACTTGCATAGCAAGGTCTACAATGGAATCGGAGTTCATTGCTTTAGATAAAGCTATAGAGGAAGCAAAATGGCTTTGCCAATTCCTTGAAAATAATCCAAGATGGCCCAAGCCTGTGCCTGCAATTTGCGTAAATTGTGATAGTCAATCAGCGATTGGCAGAGCACAGAGCAACATGTACAATGGAAAGTCACGACATATTAGTCGTCGACATAATTGCATTAGGCAATTGCTCTCTCATGGTGTTTTCACTTTGGACTACGTAAAGTCAAAGGACAATATTGCGGATCCGCTAACCAAAGGGTTAACTAGAGAGCTTGTTGCTAAATCATCGAGGGGAATGGGCTTAAAGCCTAAGACGAATAAAGATGTCTTGGTGGAAACCCAACCTAGTTGACTAGAGATCCCAAGATCTAGGTTCAAAGGGACAACTAAATCTTGTACATCTAGTGGTGTCACTGAGGGGGAGTGTTGGAATAGTGTTGTATTATTGGTTGTTTAATGTTTTTCTTTTCTTTTGTATCTCTTGTAATTCCCCTATAATTAGGGGCCCAAGTGTATTTCTCTATCTATCTCAATATAAATAGGGTGGTGAGGTCCTCTCATTACCAAGCTTTTACCCTAAATATTTCTACATGGTATCAGAGCCAAGCCCGTGACTCCTCCCTGTGCCTCCTCCAGCATCAGTCGCCGTCGCACCAGTCGCCGTCGCACCAGCCGCCGTCGGCCTCTGTCGCACCAGCCGTCGTCGAGCCCTTCTTCCTCAACCGATCTCCGTCGCGCCTTTCCTTAGTCGGTCCCCTCTGCAACCATCGCCGGCTGCCGCTTGCTATGGGGACATGAATGTCGCATGTGCCTGACGTAGCTGGACGATGGACACCATTCCCCGTTTTTGATACTAGTCGCCGTTGCTCCCTCCGACCGGCACCCTACTCGTCGTCGCTTCCTTCGGTTGTGCCTGCCCCGACTTCACCAGCTGCGCCTCTGCCTTCCGCGCCATCTGAGCTTCCGCCCTTTGCCGCCTTGGTCTGCCACCGTGCCTCTCGGCCCA
>NMUG010006990.1:0-12297 GCA_002855965.1 Monotropa hypopitys
GTGAGAATATGTATAGACTATCGTCAATTGAATAAGGTGACTGTGAAAAACAAATACCCTCTGCCTAGAATTGATGATTTGTTTGATCAATTACAAGGGACAACTGCCTTTTCCAAGATTGATTTGCGGTCAAGGTATCACCAACTAAAAATCAAAGATAGTGGCATGCCTAAATCATCTTTTCGTACTCAGTATGGACACTTCGAGTTTCTGGTTATGCCTTTTGGGCTTACCAATTATCCGATAGTGTTTATGGATTTAATGAATTGGATTTTTCAACCCTATTTGGATTCTTTTGTTGTTGTTTTCATCCATGATATTCTTGTGTATTCTCAAAATTAGAAAGACCACGAACAACATTTGAGAATTGTGTTGCAAATCTTGAAAGAGAAGAGGTTGTTTGGGAAATTCAGCAAATATAAATTCTGGCTACGAAGTGTGGTATTCTTGGGTCATGTCATATCGAGTGATGGTATTCGGTTTGATCTCAAGAAGATTGAAGCAGTTGTAAGTTGGCCAACCCCAACTAGTGTGACTGAGATTCGAAGTTTTCTGGAATTAGCCGGGTATTATGGTCATTTCATTCGTGGATTTTCGACTATTACATTACCCATGACAAAATTGATTCAAAAGAATGTTAAATTTGTCTGGTTAGATGAATGTGAAGGCAAATTTCGAACTTTGAAGGAAAAGTTCGTATCGGCACCGGTCTTTTCAGTTCCGAAGGGAACTAGCGATATAGTGATTTATAGTGACGCATCCTTGTGTGATTTGGGATGTGTGTTGATGCAGAGAGGTAAAGTCATTGCTTATGCTTCTCGGCAGTTAAAATCTAATGAATTAAATTATCCCACCTATGACTTGGAATTATTAGCAATGGTGTTCGTACTTAAATAATGGTGCCATTATTTGTATGGGGTTATGTGCAAAATTTACACGGATCATCATAGCCTTAAATATTTGTTCACTAAAAAAGAACTAAATTTGAGGCAGTGGAGATTGATGGAGCTCATTAAAGATTACGATTGTTCTATTCACTATCATCCGGGAAATGCAAATGTTGTGACTGATGCTTTGAGTAGGAAGTCTATGGGAAGTTTGGCTCGTGTTCGGTGCGCTCGATTTGAATTTTTTGTGATGTAAAAAAGTTGAATATAGAGTTTGAATTTGGAGTAGGCGATGCTGTCACGACCCATTCCGGAATATAATAAAATATAATAACCGGAAATAGATACATGACTCAACAAAACATCAAAAACTGAAAACCCAAGTGATATACTAATAATCATCTCATAAAACTGATTGAGAAATAAAATACAGCAGAAGTACTGAAAATATAAAACTCCAAAACAAGTGGTATATCAAAAACTCCACTAAGCAAAACATAACTCTCTCAAAACTCCAAACTGACATAAAAGAACCAGTCTACCTCAAACCACAACTACTGAACAAGTTGAAAAAGAATTGTCTCCAACACGGAGCAATCTCTACTAAAATGCCCTGAAAATGGCAACTCGGCAATGGCTGGCATGTGAACTTATTACTCTTCCTGACCTGGATATAGATTGCAACAAAAATTGCAAAAGATATCCAGGAGTGTCAGATACAACAGTCATATTGTGAGACCCGTATCGTAATTTAATTAATTAATAATTAATAATCGGGAGTTTAGATAATTAAAAATATTATCTAAGGAGTCTAAAATAATTAATATTAATTAATTGGGAAGTTGGGAGAAAATTTGAAGTCACAAAAGTCAAAAATTAACAAAATTCGAATTTTTGTAAAATGGGCTCTAGATACCGGTATCTTGACACCCAAGATACCGATATCTTGGTTGTTGGGAACAGCTGCAGATGCAGCCATGGCGATGGAACCGAAGGGTCATGTATTTGAAATTGCGTATAATCAATATAGGAACCATTTTCCATGTTTTGACTGGAGTAGAACCAATGTAGAGGTTGGAATTCGTCCTTGTGGCCATCTCTATTCATTTATACCTATTTATACTCAACCAAATCAGTCCAATCTGAAAATTTTCCAAACCCATTCTCCAAAATTAATTCGAGCTCGTGTGTGAGTGTGAGAACAAATTGAGGGCTGGGTTAGAGAGCATTTGAGGAGAAGAAGTCATTGCAAGATAGAATTCGGGTCCACTGTTGGTGTAGAGGAAGGAATTGAAGGATTTCAGAAGAGGGAGTTTCATTTTTCGTCAAATCTGTCCGAATTAAATTCGTCCAATCAGGTATTCAATCTCAAAATCCAATAATGCTAAGTTGTAGAGAGTCTCATATAGTTTCTATGGTTAAAATTTGGTAGAATTTGGTTAAGAATTGAGGGAGTAATTGAAGAAATAAGTTTCGGAACCAAAAACCCTAATTTTGGAGTTTCTGTCGATTTTGGGGAAGACGACAGAAACCGATATCTAGGCATGCCCAGATACCAGTATCTTAGTGTACCAGACCAGCAGTCTCCTAGTAACCGATATCTTGAGGGATATCTTGAGATACCGGTTCAGATACCGATATCTTCTGCGGTATCTTGAACATCCTTAGAAACCGATATCTTGCATCTTTAGAAACCGGTTTCATCAGTAACTTAGATACCGATATCTTGGTATCTAAGATACCGATATCTTGAGCAGTCAGTGACCAGAAACCCCTTGTGACCAGAAACCGATATCTGCAGTGTATAACTGAGATACCGATATCTTGGAGAAACCAAGGTACCGATATCTCAGGTTCGGGGAAAAACATAAAGTTTAGAAAATGGTGTTTTAAGAGGAAAATTTGTAGAAAATGAGTATAATCAAATATTTCAGAATCTTATATAAGCGTCTTGGCATATTATAGGTATCGGAGGGCCGTCGTGTTCGTGCTCGGTTCAGCAAAAAGGAAAAGGGAAGCAAATCGCGTAGAATATTCGTCTATCGGTGAGTACTTCTATGACTTGTATAAGGTTTAGATAAGTCCTATGTATTTTTATATAGTACGTACATGTAGTGGAGTTGTGTTCTTTGAAAACGTTTTAAAAAGAAGGAAATCCTTTGTATCACAAAACGTGTTTTTAATACACTTTGGTTTTAGGAGAAAATACAAGCAAACGATTTTGGTGTGGGTTTAAAATAATGATTCTGAGAAAATGGTGTAAAATATGTGTTGGTGTGTGTTTAAAACAAAATGGTGATTTTATAAGGTGTGGAGTTAAAATGGTATGTAAATGGTGTTTTATATTCAAGGTGTGGTATTAACATATAAATGGTGAAAATGGTGATTTATACAAATGGTGTTAACTTCTAAATGAGAAAATGGTGTTGTTTTCTAAATAAGAAAATGGTGTGGTTTTGGTGTGTGTAAAATATATATTTTTAAAAGGTGTTTAAATCATTAAAATGATATTTTGGAATGCCTTAATAGCCTTGCCATAGATCAGGTGGGTCTATGGATCAATTATGCACGGTGGTGCAAATGGTGTTGGTGTTGGTGTTGGTGTTTTATATATCCGGTGGGGTATATGTCCTTACCACTGGGGCTGGTGTAGTGGCCCTTGGATCATTTCTAGTGGCTATCCTAGTATGTACCCAAGGTTTCAGATCTGACTTTAACGGTTAGTCACCGGACGTTAATGACTCCTGGCTATTATAGTACAAGTATATACATATATATATATATAGTGTGGTGTGGTGTGAGTTTGGTGTGATGTTGAGTGAGTTTGGTGTGGTGTGGTGTTGATCTATATAAGATCATTACTGGTGTTTGGTGTTGAGTTTAAAAGGGTTAAAATAGTGATTTTTGGTGTTGAGTATAAAAGAGATAAAACTGTGTTTTATATGAGTTAAAGAGAAAAAGGGTGTAAGTGAGATATATATATATAAATATAAGGCATGTGTTGTGTGGGTAAAGATGTTTTCATAAAGAGGAAATGATTTTGGAAAAAGGTGTGTGTGTGTGGGTGGGTTTAAAAAGAACAGGTGATCCTTAGATATTTTAACTTCTTTTCTTTATGCTTTTCATTTTAGTATTCACCAGCCATCGTTGCTGATACACGCTTGTGTTTCTTCTTTTTAGGTGCTTGGAGCTAGTGTCCCAGTCCAGTCCAGCTGACGAGTAGTGTGGAGTTGTGAGTCTTTTGCTCTTCTTCTTTTGGAGTCTGTAGTAGTAGTGGTATTCTGGCCTTGAGCCAGGGTGTTGTCGAGTTGTTATTGTTTCGAGTTGTAGTAGCAGTGGTGTGGTGTTGAGTGGCCATGTGCCAGGGTTGTACCTTTTTCTTTTCTTTGAGTCGTTGTACCATCTGGAAAATTATAACCAGAGCAGTTTTATTATTTTATTTCAGTTGTCGTGTAGTTGTGGTCTGAGTTTGTTTATCGTGTTGTTGAGTTGTGGAGTTGAGTTTAGTAGATGCTTAGTTGGTGCTTTGACGCCGCACCCGGTCCCTTAATGACGGTCTTATAAGTCATCGGGGACGGGTCGCGACACATATATTCACTTTGATATGTAAAGAAAAAACTCACAGTGTACAGGTAAAGTACAAGTAAAGAATAAGTAACTAAGGGGTTGTGCCTCTCCCCTTTTATCACGTAAACATGCAACTGTCCAATGGGTGGTGTCTCTCCCCAACTATCATGTAAACATGCAACTGTCCAAAGGATGGTGTGTCTCCCCAACTATCACGTAAACATGCCATTTTTCATGTATTCTTTCTAATCGTGCCCATAGCACCTTCTTTGATTTAATTTATGTATAACGTGTCCATAGCACCGTGCCCATAGCACCTTTTCATGCTGTTGGCCCCGCAGTTCCAACCTCGACATATAACATGTCACCGAACCGCAGTCCGACTTCAACATGTTAAGGGGTATCCCCCATGGCCTCATATCTTTAACTTTTCATGTCGTTGGCCCCGCAGTTCCAACCTCGACATATCACATGCCCGTAGCATCACATATTCCACTTTCCATGCCGTTGGCCCCGCAGTTCCAACCTCGACATATCACATTTTTTTCATTCTTATTCATGCTTGCAGGTAGGAAGGAAAAGTAGATAACTTTACGCATTCATCACATAAGAACATGTGAACATACCACAACTCAATACTAACTCACACATAAACAAAGTACGTATATAGAAGAGTATCTACACACTCACTAGCTGTGCGAACTCGTCAAATAAGTCTCTACTGAATCGCCTTGGAAGATTCCGGACGATCTTTTGTTATATAATTATAAACATGTGTGAATAATCCTTCTAAAACTCTATTTATAAACAAAGGATTTTTATTACTGTTTTGAACTCCTCAAAGTCTGAAAACCCCTCTTAAAAATGTTTATAATTAATTTAAGACCAAAACACAACACCCAACCACTTTTCTCCTTACTTTCCTTTGACCGATATGGGACCGGTACACAACTGGTGTACCGCCCAGCATGCCGGTTAGTGCAAATTTTTATTTCTATGAAACGGACAACCTACTGCCCAAATTACGCAAAAATCGGTACGGAAACCGGTATACACCCGGTATATCGGTCGGCATGCCGGTTAGTCTATTTTTCTCCACTTACGTGCCAACCTAGACTTATTGTGCAAATTTGTTAAGGCCGGTATGGGAACCGTCATGTCGCCCGGTATACCAGTCGGTATACCGGTGCGCATACCAGTTGATGCAGATTACAGCAGAATTAAAAACTGCTTCAAAACACTACTCGTTTTCACCCAAAAATCTGTCTAATCTTTATTTTTTTGTGAAATCAATGGCCCTCAAGTGTCATAAACATCTATACACTTAATATACTTTGATTTAGGCTCTCTACCACTTTCAAACACAATCAAATCCCATAATTGTTCATCCAAAAAGGTGATTTTTCCCCAAAAAATGGGATTGACTTATAAAATTAGATCCAGGCCAAATCAGAGATGATATAAATATATAAGATACTTACCTTTGTTCATACTTACGTTGTGATCAAGATTGAAGAAGGCTTCTTTCTTCAATTCTTCCTCCAATACCTCCAATTCTATGCATCTCTCTTTCTAGACTTTTCTCTCTTTCCCTCCCAAGCCACCAAGCATCATTAGAATAACCCTAATGACATTATAATCACCTTTTAAAGCCCTAATCAGATTTTGACACAAAAGGTCACCTTTGCCCTCCTCACTTACTCCTTATTTACCCTTGTTTGCCACTCCTCTAACAAATATATATATTTTTGTATGTTTTATAATTATTTTAAATTATAAAACTATCATTAATCCCCCAAGGTCTTATTGACTACTCCACACCTATTATTTTTCTTCCCTCTTCTCTTTTAAATTTTTTAATAACTTAATTCAATTTATTTTAGATTGGTTCGGGCGTGACAACTCTCTCCTCCTTAAGAAATTTTCGTCCTCGAAAATATATATTTCCCAATATCACAATACTTTCTTTCCAACTACATATTATAATTAGCAGTTTTGGGCAAAACTGCTCCTGTGCACTAACCGGTATGCAAACCGGTATACCGGGCGGCATACTGGTCCCATACCGTCTAGTTCAAAATTTTACAGAAAATAAAAGTTGTGCGTATCGTCGAGATCTTTCCAACGCCATATTATAACGTCAAAACGGAGTTACGTAACAAAAGTTATGCCCGTTTAAAGTTGACGTAGTTTCGTAGGGGATCTTTGGCATTCCTCTTTGTTTTCGTTAGCCATGCTTTGGGCAAACTTATACTAACCGGCATGCCGGCCGGCATGCCGGGCGGTACACCGGTTGTGTACCGGTTCCATACCGGCCAGTGGGATTTTAAAAGAAAACGTTGGTAGGTGTTGGAGGATGAGTCTAAAATTAATGATAAACACTTTTGAGGAGAAACTTATAGAAAGTAATGGAAATCATTAATTAATCCTTAGTGATTTAGAAGAGTTATTTACATATGTTTATAATGATATCACAGGAGACGTGCCAGAGTCCTCTAAAGCGATTCAGTAATTTCATTTCCTTGAAGGACACATCTTGGTGAGAGTGTAGCTATCTTTCCATATATGTCTTTTGACTTGTGTTTGGCTTTTGGTTGTGTAGGTTGCTAGCTGTACGTGTTAGATGATTGCATGCTTAGAATATTACTCGATATTCTGTGGTTTGTGTTGAATGCATGCGAATTATGTTTTTCGGATCTTATCCCATGCAAGTATGAATGCAAGTACAAATGAGAAAATTAAGTGTATGATGTTATGGGCATGTTGCATGTCGAGGTTGGAACTGCGGGGCCAACGGTATGAGAAATTGAGTATATGATGCTATGGGAATGTTACATGTCGAGGTTGGAACTGCGGGGCCAACGACATGAGAAATTGAGTATATGATGCTATGGACATGTTGCATGTCGAGGTTGGAACTGCGGGGCCAACGACATGAAAAATTGAGTATATGATGTTATGGGCATGTTACATGTCGAGGTTGGAACAACAGGGCCAACGACATGAGAAATTAAGTGTATGGTGCTATGGGCACGGTTAGAAAGAAAATGTGGACATTACATGCTTCGTGATTTTTTAGGGGAGAGACACCACCCCTAGTTTACTTGTGCTTTACTTGTTCAGTTACTGCACTTACATTTCAAAGTACATGTATAACTGTTGTGCCTGACTTTCGTGAATGTTGGGGAGAGGCACAACCCCTTTGTTTCCCTTGTTACAGATGTTTTCTTTACTTGTCAAATTGCATATATTGACTGTTGTAGCTGACACTCCTGGATATCTTTTGCTGGTTTGTTTTGCAATCTATATCCACGTCAGGAAGATTAGCCGGGTTCACTGCCAGTCAAGCCGCCATGCCATATGTCTGGGAGAATTAGAAGGTGGTACTCCTTGTGGGTGTTTCTTGTTACTTATCTATTATTCAGCAGTTGTCTTTAGTTTTAAGACTCTTGTGTGGTTGGGAAGTTGAGAGTTGTAGAGAGAGATTTGTGGTATCCTTTTTATTGGATTTTTTGGTTGGTCTCGTAGTACTACAGTTGTAGTTATTGGAGTTTATGTTGAGGTTTTAAATGTTTAGTATTTCCGCTGCTATTTATTTTATTGATAATTGTGTGAGATGGATAATTTTTATCCCTTGGGTTTAGTTGAGGCTTTGTTTAGTTACGTATCCGTTGCCAATTTATATATTTCTATTATATTATGGAATGTGTCGTGACAGCTTGGTATCAGAGCTCTAGGTTGTTAGATTCTGGAGTCAAGAGTGCTTGAGGTTTTGAGGTGAGAGTTGAGATGAGTCGGTGGAGTGTATATTCCGGGATTATTATGCGTGTCACTTTGACACCCAGGCAACTACCTTGAAATCCGATTTGAAAAGCGCTTGATCAATGTATTTTCAAATGGGAAGTCTTGGGCAGTTAAATGGAAAAGCATGATATATCGAAATATCGAGTCTAGGTTGAGTTGAGGAGTGAGTGATAGTATGATAGTAGAGTGTTTTGGAGGGCTTGAGAATTGTTGAAGGCATGGCTTGGCAAGTGAACCCAAAGGTGGCAGGTATTTATATGTAACTTTTGATTATACCATTGTGTACTACGTGTTACATGCTTATGTGTTAATTTTCATTTTTTTCTATTTGATTGCTATGTGTAGCGTAGTAGGTAATAAGCTAGAGTATGATAATTGGTTGCACGTTTGAAATACATTATGAACTTATTTAGTAATGTAGTATTCAGTACCTTGAGAATTTGCGGATGAATGTGATTTAGTAGAAAGATACATTTTGAAAATTTGAGGATCAATTTTTATAAGATAAAGATAGAAAGTTATGTTAATGAAGGCATATAAGACTAAATTGTTAGAGTTAGCACAGTATGGTATGATAAAGGTGAAGTTAAAACCTTAAGAGATGTTAGAGAGATTGAAGGAATTTGAAAACTAGTCTTATCAAGCAGTTGTTGAGTCATTGTGAGAAGGTTGTAGTAATTTGGTAAGTATGCAAGAAATGTCGAGGAAGCTGAATAAGGTTAAGTTATAAGTATAGAAAGGACAGAATAGAATAAGTTGTGGGTGAATCGAGAAGGTTAGCTTCAAGTGAGATGTGAAGAAAGAACTATACACTCCTATTCAAGATCATCCTAGTTCTTTACCTTTTCAAGCAAGGTTATTACCTTGAATTTAGGTTGAGAGATCATACTAGAAGATCTCTAGTTTGTAATCGGTTGGAGACCACCCACGAAGGATCTCATTGTAAGATTCTTAGTCACTATTTTGTGATTACTATTTAGTGGAACTATCACAAATTGTGATTGAAGTGGATGTATGTAGGGAAGAGACACCGCCCTAAAGATCCACTATAATATTTTGGTATTCTTCATTATCTCTCTATCTCTCTTTAATTCCTAAGTTTATATTATGGAAATATAAGTCTATATTAGTTCATACAAGTTTCATTTATTTAGTTGTTCTTTCAAATAATTTTTATTTGGCCATTGTTTTTATTGGACCAATTCACTCCCCTCTTGATGCACTTTGGGACAACAATTGGTCTTAGAGCCTAAATCTCTTGGAATAAGATTTAAACGTCTCTTGAGAGATCCATGACTTCCAATGCAACCACATCTCATATGGAGGGACATTCTACCAATAGGCCACCATTCTTTAATGGATCATTATTTGCCTATTGAAAAAATAGAATGCGTATTTACATTCAATTAATTGATTATGACTTATGGATGACTATAATAAATGGTCCTCATATCTCCAAGAAATCAATTGATGGCATAGAAATAACTAAGCCTTATGATGAATGGCTTATGGATGACAAACAAAAAGTTGAATTGAATTGTAGAGCGATGAATATCCTCTTTTGTGCATTAGATGTAAACAAATACAATCGTATTTTGGGATGCGAAATTGCAAAAGAAATATGGGATACGCTTATAGTTACCTATGAGGGTACAACCCAAGTCAAGAATCGTAAGAACACAATAAGGAAAAGGGTATTAAAGATTGCTCACCAGATTCCCCTTAGTCTAGTTGTTCCCATCACCAGATTGACCTAAAAATAGTTATCCACCCTACAAATGTGCTCGTATAGTCCACTTAGTCGTCGTACATCTGGTTATGTCTCTCCAACCTACTTTGTCTAACCACGGCCAGAATCCATTTCATCATCTCTGATTTTAACCGGATCTGGAGAGCAAATGATGAAACCCGTTACAAATACAGAGGTGTAAAATTTAGAAACCAATTTTACAATGATAAAACCTAGAATAAATTCAGAAATCAAATCGGAAAACAAATCGATGAAACTCATTTTAATCGAAAACCAATTCAGAAACCAAATTGATAAAACCCAATTTACTTAGCTTTGGTTTCTCAGAGGTCGTTTCATTATAGGTCGTCAGTCATTTCACCCAATAGAGGGTACAATGCTAGCTCTGGGTTTCACTCATTGCATCATACCAGAATAGGGAAACTTACTCGGTTCATATTGTCGTGCCTTTTTTCTAGTAATAGGAGCGGGCACGGGCACACTTTCGGATGTTGAACTCGAATATCTTGAACCATCCAATGAGAGTTTCCTTTCTATCCCCTGTCTCCATTGTCATCGTCTCCATCTTCGTCTTCGTCTTTTTTGTCCCCATTATCCTCAGAAAATGTTCTCTATCCTACGAAAAAAGGATGTATGTGTTTGGGATGTGGGGAGGGGGTAGGCGGTAGATCTGTGGTATGGGATTTGCGAGAGAGGGTTTTGAGAGAGGGTTCGGATGCTTTGGAGGAGCAGAATTAATTTGTGGTTTGAGGAGAATTGATTTGTGGATTGGGTTATGCAAATATTATGTGTTGAAGAACGGTTCGAGGACTTTTGAGATAGTGTGTTTGTGGCGTTGATTGAGGGGTTCCTATTCCAAATCTAGCATGCGTGATGAATGTTCTCTCATAATGAGATGGGATGGAAAATATGGGTTGTGAAATACGTGGGGTTATTATTCCAATAGTTGTGATTTGTTCGTAGGATAGTGTTAAAGATAAATGGTTGTGATTTGTTTGTGGGTTTATATGTTATATAGATGTGTGTAAGATTTATCCTGGGCCGTTGCTTTTTGATCTGACGTCCCTCTATATGTTCATATGTGTATGTTATATGTGGGGTTCATTAGAGTGATGTGTAATGTAATATAAATAGTATAGTATGGGTGTAAAATGTGGCACGTGTGTGTGTTAGTGTGTTACGGTGGCCAATGTGGGCATATATAGTATTCATACTAATAAGGTGGCCAATGTGGGCAATTTAGCAACTGCCAAGAGGCTTGTATATAGCCTAATTTGGCTAGTGTTGGAATTTCGACATGAGATCCAAGGGGCTTATGTATAACCTAAGGTGACCAGTGTGGGCATGTTTTATACAAAACAACAAAGATAGCCATTTGAGAAGTCCTTCGGGCAAATGTGGTATGATAGTCATTGGGTACGTGTTATATCCTAGTGTTGGTAAAGTGCGCTTATCCTTTATGAGGACATAAGTGGTTGGTATAGTGATGCAAGACATATATGACATCGGATTTGATTTATACATGTGCATAAGTATAGTATTAATGCATGTACATTAAGTGAATAATGTAATGAGAATTCACCCGTTATGAGAAAGATGCATTATGCCCCTTTATGGACCTTATGTGTTATATGGTACGTTAGTATTGTGGATGTTCAAAATATCAGGCACTCAACATGATCATATGCACTTATGTGGTTGTATAATACGTTAGAGGTGGTTGAATTGTCTAGAGGGCATGACACATCCTGTTGACCTTGTATGTGGCATTGGCATGTAGTTACGATATATTGAAATAGTATGGACAATCCCTTGGAATTGACACACTCAGATGCGGTAGAGTTACACAATTGATTAATGTCACGTGGATGATAAAAAGATTAAGTACAATAGTATATGAAATTCCACCTACCGAGTACGAGGTAGAGCTGTGATATTACCAATTAAAATTTTTTTCTAACTTTGTTATAAATTTATTTCTCCTTACAAATTATTTCAGTGATTATAAATTAATTTGATTAGTTAATTAATTTAATTACGCATGCATGTGATTGATAAGTCTAGAGCAAGAAACAAACAGTGGCACAAGACAAGATATACGTGGAAAATCCCAATAAGGGTAAAAACCACGGGAAGGAAAAGCAAATACTATAAACCTTTGTTGAGTTACAAAGACTCATACTTACAACCTAGACTCGCTCGAGGTTGACCAGAGACCTTTGCCGACTAGCTCGTACACCGAACCCGTGCTTGCACCTTGACTCACACAAGGCCTTCCAATCTGAACTT
>NMUG010006991.1:0-12296 GCA_002855965.1 Monotropa hypopitys
CGTCTTTCTGTAGATTGTCTGATAAAAATTTTAAATCACGTTTTCCACGATTCAAATCGTCTGGTCACAAAGAACTGCGGTACTACTTTCCTACAAGTGCTGCTAAACATCATACACCACGAATAACACCTTCCTACGGTTATTGTGCGAAAAACAGTTTCTGGCATCTTTCTAAAGGCCATCCGAACAAATGTCCTAGCGGCGTAATCTCACTAACGATCGCCCTAGTCGAGTTCAAAATGACATTTTCAAAAAATGCGTTTCACGATCCTACGAAAACTTCAGTATTATTTTTCTATAAATACTGTCGACTGTCAAAATGACACCTATCTACAGTCAGTGTTCAAAATTTTTAACGACACCTTGTTACGGTTATCTTTGCAAAAATCCTAGCGGCGTAATCTCACTAACGATCGCCCTAGTCGAGTTTAAAACGACATTTTCGAACGCTAGAACGCTAGAACGCTAGCGATGTATGTTTAAAGTGCGAGAAAAATTTTACAAACGGGCAGCATGACGGCTAGAACGCTAGCGATGTATGTTCGTTAAAACAGCGATACAGGTTTTCGACTAATTAGCGTATTTCCTAGTACAGGTATTCAAAAGTTACCGAAAGCAGGAAAGAAAATGGCCGAATGCTTACTTGTATGGTCAGCACTGGGTCCTCCGGAAGTGAATCGATCAAGGGATCAAGCACCGGGACGTCGTCACGTGAAATCCGAGCCAAGTCAGAGCTCCGTCAAGTCTCTCAGAACCTTCAGAACCTTCAAAGCAGTGTGGAGTCTCACTGCCTTCGCGAGCAAATAAATAAGCTCAATGTCGCAACTATAGTTGCGACATCGGTCAAAAAGCAAAACGACTGTCAGCCTCGATCCACGCGCCCAACTGGCACTCTAAGGGGTAAAATTTGGCATTTTTTTGGAATGGGTCAAATTTGACCCGTGCGCGACCGGTCGGTTCGAAATCGCAACTTCACGAGCCAGATCAGTGCCATCGGCAACTCCAAAAAATTTTCCGAGTCCGCCAGCAGATGTCTAATTCCTCTAAGGAGCCGGGAAAATCTGAAACATACAAGCTGTGAACCAAAATTTTGCGCACCAATTAGTCTTTGTCCACCGCCGCTACGCAACGTACACAAAGAGGGGTAGCTGTTGATACCCAAATTTTGACTCACCCCCTACAAATTTAGAAATCAGCAAAACCGTCTTTTTCAGTATCCGAATACATCTCCGGAATGTTCAAACTCGCAGCGAACAGCACCGACGATACCCGAAAAATGCAGTAACAGTGAACGAGCAGCGATGAAGTGTTGAGGAACATTTACCTGTCTCAAAATTTAAAATCGATACACCAATCCACAAATTTTCCGACGGACGGCACTAAAACCGCATCCGAAAAAGGCAAAACATCCGAAAACGAGAAAAATTCTGCGTCCACAGTCAGAATTTTATTGTTAGACGGAATATTGGCAGTATGACAATTATCGTGAAGCAGGTATAAAAATTAAATCCGGCCGATTCAGATCCGGGATTTAATTAAGGATGAACGTCAATCCGATCAGTTTTTCGCGCAACTGACCGACAGCCCGGAAATCATTGAATGGATTTTGTACGGACCTTATCTTCAAAATTTGGCATTCCCAATGGAGCAGATTTTTCAGAAGACGAGCAGTCCAGAAGGTGCATCTACCGCTTCTCACTTTATTTTTTGGTATCGGCACCTAATCGCCGAGAATCCCCGGGGTCGAGCAGAATCTCCCACGAGCATCCGAATTTCCGTTTCTGAATGGAAAGTTGAAGACGTTCTAATTATGAAGAGGACAGTATGAAAACTAAATCCGTCCGATCCATATTCGGGATTTATGTTAGGGCAGACAGCAATCCGTTCGGTTCTTCGTGCAGCTGACCGACAGCCTCGGAAATCAATGAACGAATTTTGCACGGATCTTATCTTTAAAATTTGGCATTGCTAGTGGAGCAGATTTTTCAGAAGCCGAGTAGTCCAGAAGGTGCAGCCCGTACTTTTTCTCTTTGTTCTTAGCAACGGAGCCGTATTTCAGGGGTTTTCCGGGAAGTGTCCGAATCAAGCCCAAGATATTTGCTATATTCGCGATCCAACACAGCGATCGTGGATATCCAATTTAAAATGCGAAAGTCAGAGTTCTCCGAGGGGCCGGCCAAGCGTGGGTTTCGGACCAAGATCAGAGCTCTGGGATATTTTTGCAATTTTAAATGTATTTTTATTTAATTTTTATTCAATTTTCCGAAAAATATCAGCTTCAACCGACCTAGGAAGGTTTCCAAAATATCAAAGCCACCTCATGGGACACGTGTCAGCTCGCGAGGCCCAGAAGCAACAATGTCGCAACTATAGTTGCGACATTTATGCTTATATAAGCAAATTCAGCTCAGCAGCAATCTAGACCAGAAAATTGACAATAACCTCTTTCAAGTTCAATTCAACCTCTGATACCAAAGCCTCCGGGCATTTTCTTTCGAATTCGGTCCTATTTTTACAAGGTAAATTGCCATTTTGTCTCGGTCATTCTTCGGAGACTCTTGGTAGTCTTCTAAGTTTATAGTTCGCCATTAGTCGATCGGCCTTGTCCGACACTCTGCCTTACTATATTTTGAAGAAGTTATCTTTAGAAGTTGTCTCCCGGAATTGTACAGATATAGCAATCAATGTTGCTTTTATTTGATAAATATTCGTCTTTACAGCTTTATAACCCATATCTATTTAAAGAATTCGTCATTTTATGTCTTTCTCCTCGTTAGAATTCGGCACATGCTTGGCTCTGCCGGCTCCGCTGTTGCGTATGAGAAGAAAATAAAGGCGTCTTCGCCCTAAAATATCATATCAATTGTTGCCGTCTAGCTCGGATATATATTCTAGCTCGGTTATATATGATATCTTACAAATTGTTGCCGTCTAGCTCGAATATATATTCCAGCTCGGTTATATATGATATCTTACAGATTGTTGCCGTCTAGCTCGGAAATATATTCCAGCTCGGTTATATATATGATATCTTGTACTCCTGTCTATACATACATATTACAGCATAACCATTTCTATTTCTCTTCAGCGATTAACTTTCGCTTTCCCTTAAAACACTTTCAAACAAAATTAAAATCCGATATCCGTTGTTTGAAGTGAAAGCTTGCAGTAGCTGTTAGAAATGGATCGAAGGAATGTCTCGTGACTCGGATCATTTCCGAAGCACTCGATATCCCGGGAGGATTTTTCCCATACTTAAAAAGACAAGTAAAACAAGAATCCCCTTTCCCCGATTTTCAAAACCCAGTCGAAGCTTTGTCCGATTGGTTAATACAATTCTCTTTCCACAGCCCGGTTAAAACATATTCTGGCAATTTTTACAAAAAACATTTTTCCAGTCGAAGTTCTGTCCGACTGAAAAATATCAAAACACTTTAAAAATAAAACGAAATTCCTCGATCCGTTGTCCGAAGTGAAAGCTTGCAGTAGCTGTCGGAAACAGATCACTGGAATGCCTTGTGACTCGGGTTCTCCCGGTTCACTTGATATTCTTTGGAATTTTCTAAACCAAAAATATCTTATCTTTTTCAGAAAACGGTCGAAGCTCTGTCCGACCTATTTTTAAAACATTTCTATCAAAATTGAAGCCGAAGTTCCGTCCGGCTCAAAATTTCGTTTTCCGAAATACGTCGAAGTTTCGTCCGACTATTTCAAATAAAAGACATCTTCAAACGCGGTCGGAATTCTGTCTGACCGTAGAAAACCATTTTTTGCCGAAGTTCCGTAAGGCTCAAAAATATCCTTTTTCATCAAAACCGGGTTAAAAGTCACCCGCATCTCTTTCAAAAATTCCCCTTTTCGAAACAGGGCCGAAATCTGCCCGTCAACAACTATTTCCAGGAGTCGTTTTATTTCATTCATAGAATCAGTAATAATCAAACATTCCTTTAGCCGAGAAAGCAATCGATTTCGATTCAAAAAGAGATTTACTTTTAAAAAAAGAAGTATCGAAAGGTCGAGTGGGGTGCCTAACACATTCTCCATTCGTAATTTAATCTCCGAACTCGAATTTCTGGTTTTGTAGACACCTTTCCAAAATAAAAAGACATTTTTCTAAAACAAAATGACATCTTTTTATAACAAAAATTCCGATGACTTGGTACACCACAGCTCAATACCAAGTGGCGACTTCGAAAATTCGAAATCGACATACTCAGGCCGCCATCCATTTTCAAACAAACCCCCATATTTTTAAATTCCCTTCATCAGCGTATCTTTTCCCATCTCGGAAAACAGCTCCCGCGGATCAGGGGACGACGTAAGGACGGAAAAATTTCCCAGCACGACAAGAGCACCGTTAGTCGGTCCGGCATCGACCTATGCAATGAAGCGCAGAGAGGCAGCTCGGCTCGGCCAAATGGGTTTTGAATGTTCATCTCCCTCACCACGAAACCCAGAAACTCGCGAGGAACCTCTAGACCATGAAAGTGGGGGAGAAGAACAACCAAAAGAGCGTCGCTAAATCGACGGGAGAAAGGGAGATTGGGGCTCACGGCCAGATCCAGTTCGGCCAGGCCGCGAACAGTTGGGTGCGTCGTCTTCAACCTTGCAACCCAGAAGCAGGTGGAAAGCTTCTAGGCTGTAACAATGGCGGACAGACCAGGCACTCGACCAAAACAGTTGCTAAATCGACTAAAAACAAGAAACAAACGCCGTCGACGTACAGATGAGAAGAAGGCACTTACCAAGAAGATGAAAGAGGGCTGGGAAGCTGAAGAAGACAAGGCGGGGGCTGGAATAGGTCTCACCGGAAATCGCCTGGGAACTCGCCGGAAATCACCTGAGGATTCGAGAGAGAAGCAACAAGAAGGGTCTAGAAAACCCTAAGGGACGCTTTTATAGGCGGCCACCTGGAATTCAAAATTGGGTGACCGGCCGAACTGCCCAAATCAGCCACCACGTGGTTTTATCATTGCGCCGCCTCGGAAGTTGTGCCGGTGCAGATAAATCTGACACCTCATGATGGCGCTGTCCCATCTGCCGCAGCGCCAGCCAACCACAGCGTGACACGCAAGGCTGTCCAACTGCCAGATCAAGTGCACAGTGACCGATGACGCGACATCTGTCCGCGTGACATCATGTCACACATGCCATCTCCCCATAGCGCGACACGTCTGCGATTTCAAAATGACGGTTCATTAAATGATGTCAGGAATCCAAATCTCAAGTCAAATCAGTGGTCCGGCGCTCCTTCCTTCGGCACCTACACAACCTATCGGCACCAAGTCAACCTCGCTTCGGCCAAAATGCCTGGCCAAAGTGGTTGAGGGGCTATTGTTAGGGGCTGAACTCTTAGGAGGTCGGAGCCACGACCTCCTCCAGAAGGACCACAACTCAGGCCAGCCAATATGCGGCCGAACAGATCTTAGCCGGCAATAGGGCCTCTCTGGGGCTCGCTCCGGCCCGGAGACTCAAAGGCCAGAGGAGGTGCCTAGCCGAAGGAACCCACAGCCAAGGTCATACGACCGATCAAAGCAATGACCGACATCAGAGGCTCCCCTGGGATAACTTCTGTGCAGAGGTCTCTTAGCCCAGGATGGCCCGACCTACAACAAGCAATGCCGAAGCAGCTCGCTTCGGCCAGACAGGACAAACTGCCTTGTTCACAGCGAAGATTCCCTCGAAGACAGCATTCCGGGTCTTGCTCACATGGCAGACACATGCCTGACACAGAATCAACTTTTCCGTGATTCCCGCCGCATGTCAGACAACCTTTATCAGCTTTTCTGCCGCCCAAGGCTGTCAGGTGCCGCCGCATGATATTGTCTGAACCTACCGGTCGGCCACACGTCTGTACACTCAGGGGGACAGGCGCATTGCCCCATGCCGCAGATGGCCGGCTCACCTGTGCCGAAGAGCGTGGCCAACACTCTCCGATGCTCTATATAAGGAACCTGGCATTCAATGCATGGTACACACTCTCTCTCCAGCCTACACTCTGTCAATTTGGTTTCTATTTCTAGAATCCTTTGCTGACTTTGCCATCGGAGGGTCCACCGGCGACGCCGCCGGTAGCCTAACGTTTGTTACCTGTGCAGTCAGGTCCATCCACTCCACCACAGTTCATCTCCTCCGCTCACAACAGTGAACCACCGCAAGAAAGGCTTACCCCCAACAGTTTCATCTTATCATTAGTGTTTTACTTATTTTTGCTCAATGCCATGTTTTTTAAAAAAATGTGTTGTCAAATTTCAAGGGTGTTATAGTTGGTATTAGAGGAATAGATTGCGAAAACTTAGGACATTGGGAAAGGACACATAGTCTTACATGGGTACATCAGGCTATGGCTGTGTTATATTGCATGTGATTGCTTGCTTGTGTGTGCATGACATAAAAGTAGGGCATTAATATTCGATCGAAAACCTTTGACTGTCGTGAATCTTGAAACATTTTGGGGAAAGATCAATGTGTATCTTCTTGAGTTCCAAGTGTGTAATGGTTCGGGTACTTTTGAGTCGATCCTTTGTTGAATTCCATTGCATCGAGATCGTACCTAGTATTCTTCTTGTCGATTGTTGTGATTATCCTATTCTACCCCTAAATATTCGCCATTTCTCTTGTCTCTTAGAAAATGGCCGGTCGTCGTGGTGGAAATAGGGGTCGTGGTGGTCGCCGTGGGCAACCAATTGACGATGCTGTCAGTGAGGAGGTTAACAGGCAACAAAGGGAACACGCTGATGAAGTTAGAGAGGAAGGGTTTGTTCCTGGAGGCATGGCCAATGCCGGTCAATTCATTCGCGATTTTGCTACTGCGGTTGTGGAGGCTAGTCGGGGTATTCTAGCAGCTAGGGAACCAGCGGGTACTCGTTTGTCAGACGCTCTTCGTGAATTTCGCTGCATGGATCCTCCAAAATTCAATGGCGAAGTGGATCCGCTAAAGGCCAATCATTGGCTTTCGGAAGTGAAAAAAATGTTCGAGATGCTAGAGATCGGCGACAGCAAAATTCGGATTTTACTTGCTTCTTTCCAACTTGTTGGCGAGGCTAGTGAGTGGTGGTCTACGTTGGTAAAGGGACGTCGCGATGCTATGCGGGTGTTTGGGAGTGCTAACCCTCAGGGAGTTATCGATCCTTTAGTTGACATGTCTTGGTTGGATTTTGAGGCTTCCTTTGAAAGCCAATACTTTCCGGAATCTTTTTGCGATAAGCTACACGGGCAGTTTAAGAGCCTAGAGCAAGGGTCGATGACAGTAAATCAATATGCTACAAAGTTTCAGTCTCTGTCAAGGTTTGCCCATGATTGGGTAAACTCGGAAGAAAATAAGTGTAAGAGGTTCGAGCAAGGCTTGCATCCATCTGTTCAGCGCCTCACGGTGGGGCATCGCTTTCGTGTCTTCTCAGATTTGGTGGAGTGTGCGAGGCTCGTCGAGTCTCAATGTGAGCCAGCTAAGGAAGTAAAGGTTTGGGAGCCGAGAGGGCAGTATTCCAGTTCGAGCAATTCATCAGGCAGCTTTGGCAAGAAAAGGGGGCGTGATCAGTTTCGTTCTTAGCAAGGTCAGAAGTCACAGTCATAGGGAAGTCGTCCAGGAATGTCCAACTGGACAGATGTTGTTTGTCACACTTGCCGCCGGCCAGGTCATGTTCGTGCAGAGTATCGAGCATCCACTTGTTATAATTGTGGCCAGCAGGGTCATATAGCTAGATCTTGTCCGACGCGTGGGAATGATCGTAGTGAAGCGGGCTCAGTTCAGCAGCCCTGCCCTCCTCAGCAGCATCAGCAGTAGGGTCAGCAGCACCAACAGTTCTAGCGAGCTCCTGCACAGCCCAGTCAGGGATCCCGATTTGTGAGGAGAGACCCATCTGAGTCAAGACAGGCTTCAGGTCAGCGTAACGGAGAAGTTCAGGGTCAGATGACACAGGGCCGAGTATATGCAGTTCCAGCTGTGGAGTAGCCAGTTGTTTCAGAGGCTCCAGAGAGTTCGGTGGTGCGCGGTATGGTTCTTATTTATCACTCTTGGACATCTGTTCTTATAGATTCTGGTGCGTCACATTCTTTTGTGGCATTTTATTTTGCGTCAACTTTGGGTCTAGAGTTGGAGGCGTTTGATCCTCCTCTTGTAGTGGAGTCACTGGTAGGAGGCCGCATACCATTGAGTTACATCTGCCGTCAGTGCGAGGTGATTATTGAAGACCGACGTTTCACGTTTGATTTCATTGTTCTTGATATGGCGGGTTTCGAACTAATATTGGGCATGGATTGGCTATCATCATGCCACTATCGATTGCTATCGACTCCGAGTTCTTATTCGTGATGCTGACGGGGAGTATTTTTACTTCCATGGAGATCGTCGAGAGCCATTGACATCCATTCTTCTTGATCCTACGGAATCTTCTTCGATTCATTGTATGCTTGCTAGTTTAGCCTTGGATGATGATGTTGCGGGTCGTCCTGAGTTACCGTTTGTAGTCAGCGATTTTATAGACATCTTTCCAGAGGAGTTGTCGGATTTGCCTCCTGTCAGAGATGTTGAGTTTTCTATCGATCTTATTCCTGGTTCCACAGCGATATCTATTTCACTGTATCGTTTTGCACCTGCCGAGTTGAGGGAATTGAAGTCCCAAATAGAGGAGTTGTTTGCGTTGGGTTTTATTCGTCCTAGTTCTTCCCCTTGGGGAGCTCCTGCATTATTTGCCAAAAAGAAAGATGGAACGCTTCGTTTGTGCATCGACTATAGGAAATTGAACTGTGTCACTATCAAAAACCGCTATCATATGCCGAGAATAGATGATCTTTTCGATCGGTTGAGGGGTTTGACTTGTTTATCCAAAATTGATTCGCGATCCGGTTATCACCAAGTGCTTATTCGTCAGGAAGATATTCTGAAAACTGCTTTCCATACTCCCTATGGGCGTTTTGAGTTCGTGGTTATGCCGTTTGGGCTAACCAATGCACCGGCTACTTTTATGGATTTGATGAACTGTATCTTCCGTCCTTATCTCGATCAGTTCGTGGTAGTGTTCGTGGATGGCATTTTGGTGTATTCTGCTACTTTCGAGGAGCATGGTGAGCATCTCCGTATTGTTCTCGAGTTATTGAGGGAGCACCGATTGTATGCGAAGTTGAGCAAATACGAGTTTTGGTTGTCCGAGGTGAAGTTCTTGGGTCATGTCGTGTCCCAGGAAGGAGTTTCTGTCGATCCTTCGAAAATTGATGCATATCTCTTTGCCGAGGCCAACTAATTTGTTCGAAGTTCGGATTTTCTTAGGGCTTGCCGGTTATTACCGTCGATTTGTTCTTGATTTCTCGCGTATTGCCGCTTTTATAACTCGTTTGACGAGGAAGGACATCCGTTTTGTTTGGGATGATGCCTGTGAAGCCGCTTTTGAAGAATTGAAGGGCCGTTTGACTTCGTCGCCTATCTTGATCGTGACGGAAAGGGGAGTTGGTTACTCCGTTTATTGTGATGCGTCTCGCAAACCCTTGGGTTGTGTTTTGATGCAAGAAGGTAAAGTGGTCACTTATGGTTCTAGGCAGCTGAAGACGCACGAAAGAAACTATCCTATGCACGATTTTGAACTTGCCGCTATTATTTTTGCATTGAAGAGTTGGAGAAATTATTTGTACGGCGAAAAATTTGAAGTCTTTTCCGATCATAAAAGTCTCAAATACTTATTCACACAAAAGGAATTGAATTTAAGACAACGTCGATGGATGGAACACCTTGAAGACTACGATTTTGAGCTTCAGTATCACCCGGGGAAAGCAAATGTCGTTGCCGATCCATTGAGTCATCGTTCGTGTCACCTAGCTCACTTGGCCATTCATGATTGGAAGAACATTTTGGGCTTGGGAGATTTTGGTTTGCACGCCGAAGATGTCGCCAGTGGTTCTGCTTTGTGCAACCTGACTATTCATCCCGATCTAGCTAGATGTATTATCGATGTGCAGACAACCGATGATGAATCATTGAGGTTTCATTCCAGATGTTCGAGTGATGAGGCACCAGTTGGTTGGGCTATTTTCGAGGATGGCAGTGTTCGTTTCAAAGGGAGGCTTCTTGTACCATTGCAGTGCCGATAGGAAATTCTTCACGAATTTCACCGTTCGCCTTTTTCAGTACATCCAGGTGGCGACAAGATGTATCATGCCGTTCGTAGATTGTTTTGGTGGTAGGGTATGAGGAAGGATTTTGCTATGTTCGTGATGAGGTGCTTAACTTGTCAGCAAGTTAAGGCCGAACACCAGAGACCAGCGGGTCTGTTGCAGCCTTTGCTAGTGCCAGAATGGAAGTGGAATCATGTCACTATGGATTTCGTGTCAGGGTTTCCGCGTTCGCAAGATGGGAAGGATTCGATTTGGGTCATCGTCGATAGGTTGACCAAGTCCGCTCATTTTCTACCGGTTCGTGTATCGCAGTCGGTGGATTCTCTAAGTCGTCTCTACATTCGAGAGATCATTCGTCTCTATGGTACGCCATTATCTATCGTATCCGATCGTGATCCACGTTTTACATCTCGTTTCTGGAGGAGTCTGCAGAAAGTGTACGGTACCGAGTTGCAGTTCAGTACAGCTTTTCATCCAGAAACCGACGGGCAGTCGGAGCGCACTATTCAGACCTTGGAGGACATGCTTCATGCTTGTGTTTTGGACTACCTTGATAGTTGGTGGATGTGCTTACCATTAGTCGAGTTTACTTACAATAATAGTTATCATTCTAGTATCGGGATGACACCGTTTGAAGCTCTATACGGTCGTCTGTGTCGTTCGCCAATGTGTTGGACCGAAGTGGGAGATTCTACCGTGTTGGGACCAGAAAGTGTACAACAAGTTATCGAACAAGTGAAGAAGATTCGCCAAAGATTTTTAGCCGCTCAAAGCCGTTACAAGAGTTACGCCGATAATCGTCACCGACCATTGTCTTTCGATGTGGGAGATCATGTATTCTTGAAGGTGTCGCCTCGCTGAGGGACATCCCGTTTTGGAAACAAAGGGAAGCTAGCGCCACGATTCATAGGGCCATTCGATATCATTGAGAAAATTGGGGAGGTAGCATATCGTCTTGCATTGCCGTATTCTCTTTCCAACATCCATGATGTATTTTATGTTTTTATGCTCTGAAAATATGAACCCGATCCATCGCATGTCTTGGATTGGTCTACTTTAGCGTTGGAAGCCGATGTGTCATACGAGGAACAACCAATTCGTATCTTGGATACGTTAGAGAAAACTTTGCGTGGAAAATCGATTGTGTTGGTGAAAGTTCTTTGGAAGAACCATGGCATAGAGGAAGCGACTTGGGAGAGACGTGACGAAATGCTAGAGAAGTATTCGGTTCTCTTCGAGTGAGGTAACCGTTCTATTCTTTTTTGCGTATTTTGTTTTAGCAAATTTCGGGGACGAAATTTTAATAAGAGGGGGAGTTTGTAACACTCCTAAAATGTTAGTGTCGCGCCCCGAAAAATCTTCCGGTCTTCCCCGACCCTTCTCTCTGCGACGACGAGCACGAGGGATGGTTTTGTGCAAGGGGGAATTCCGTACTCCATTTTCTATCGTTGGCTAAATGCGACGAGTTTATATATTGAAAATGGACAGTTGGATTGTTTAACTTAAAAATGTCAAATTAATAACAAACTGCAATTGCCGAAACAATATACATTTTATCATTAATTTGTTTTTCAGAATCGCCACCTGGAATAGAGTTATGGTGTGCCAAGTCACCGGTTTTTGAAAAGGTTTAGTCTGCGAAATTCCAGAGTCTTGGATTCGGGGATTTACTGTTACGAGTAGGGAAAGTGTTAGACACCCTACATCGCCCTTTCGGTACTTTATTTTCCAAATCAACCTTTATTAACCAAATTCAAAACATTTTTCTCGGCCAAGAGAATAGAATATTTCCAAAAGGTGGGTTTATTTGTTTTTGTGATTTTCTACAAACGGACAGAGTTACGACACATTTTGTTCATTTTCTAGTTTTCTGAAAATCTCAAAAAAAATAATGAATAATCCGGCAAAGTACCGGTTCATAAATTATTTCCCGATTTAGATCACGAAGGTTACTTAACTTTGCCGGTGATCTAAATCAAGAGATTTAATGTTTTTATTTCTTTGTTTTGTTTACAATCTCAAAGGAATGATAAGTGATCCGGTCAGTGCCGATTCGCAAACCATTCCCTGATTCAAATCACGAAGGTTACTAGATTTCGCCGGTGATCTAAATCAAGAGATTTGATGTTTCTTTTTATTTATTTTTATTTTGTTTGCAATCTCAAAGGAATGATAAGTGATCCGATCGGGGT
>NMUG010006992.1:0-12296 GCA_002855965.1 Monotropa hypopitys
ACCCTCCTTCCTTATTTTCATAATTAAGGTATTATATATATTTACATATATATAAAAATACCTAAATACCCTTTTAAACTTCTTTCACTCCCACTTCACATTTTAACATTTTTAGAATTATTATTAAAATAATCTATAGTATGGAACGGGTATTACAACTCTCCCCCCCCTTAGGGAATTTCGTTCTTGAAATTTAGATTACAAAATTCAACACCACTCTCAAACTTCTAAACGGCTACTAGTTTACTTCCGAAAGGTATTACTTGGAACTTCCAAACATGTTTCTCAATATCTCTACATTTTCCTAAACAAAGATTGTCTTCCTTAGTCAAAATCACAACTACCCTTAGTACTGCACCAGAGGATACCCTCACTCCAAGGGCTTTCTTTTGATATTAAAAATTCAACTCTCTCTTTCCTTCAAAAACTAAACTCTGATTTCGATAATTAAAATTTCCATATTTTGTGAAAGTTCACACTCAAAACATCTAACCACTATTTTCTTCCATAACTCTCCACTTTTTGATACAAGGTTTTATCTTTCAAAGATTATGACAAGTTCCATGTTTCACAATCTCACATCGACTATTCATCATCCTTATTTCATTTCTTCTCCTATCCCTACAATTGGTTTACAAAACGGGACAAAAATTCCAATCCCCAACATCAATACCAACACAATTTCTCATTAAGGACATCAAGTTTCCCCGCAACGACAATAGTAGTCTACAATCAAAGATACCCTAAGGACTTAACCTTATAAACGCCTTTGCCAATTTGCTCTTAAAATGTCAAACGACTGTAGTTTTATCCACTCATGATGAACAAAATAAGGTCCACCCAAGTCTTCTCTTACCATCCCCAAATTTTACTTCAACATAACTCTACTCTACCATCTTCCCATGGCGTTTAGTTCAAATTTTCTATCACCACAAAGGTCTTAATACTATCTATGATCTGTTCTATCCAAGATTTCTCGCAGTTTCATGCTAAGGTGTACTATACTCCTTTCTCTCAAACCCACATTCCTTAATCACAAAGGAACTCAATTCTTATCAATCGAACATTTTCTACTTCTATTGCTTCTAACTACAACTCCAATCTCATCAACGCGCTCCGAACAGCAATGATAGTCACAACTCTCTTTTCCTTCACAAAACAACCAGACCTACCATAGAGTTACCACAAGGACACTTAGTTCCTTATCCCAATTTCAACTCATAACGATTATCGTAGAAACAACTTCCTTAAAGATTTTTAAACAACTTCAATACTCTCCAGATTCGCTGGATACTCACGTTATGTTGACTCAAATCCAAACCTGACATTGCCTCTTAACAAAACTTTTCTACTCGCCTGACGAGTAAACACTCTCTTCCATAGAAATTCCCAAAAGAACCATCTTGAAATTACGTTGATACGACTACTACACACACTTTGCTCACATAAGTCACTAGTCTCAAGATTTCAAACAACATTTTCGTGCATTCTCGCAAAATCCTCCAACATTCAATTAACTCTCCACCATAGACCACAAATCTACAGGTGCAACTCATACCAACTTTCAAGTTGCATAACCACCTATAAGCCTTATAATCAAAACTTCCACATAACTTGTGCATCACTTTTCCTAACTCTATACCCGAGTATCACTATGTGCATACATACTTTCCCATCATTCAACTAAACCATCAAAGTCATTCTAATTTTTCATTAAACAGAAACATACAAACTCTGGCCAACAATTCACAACATCTTAACCAAAAATCAAAATTATCCTTAAACATTAGGCAAAATGTGCCACGAATATTCTAGGATATAATCTCCCAAATCAAATCAAAAGTTTAGGCATATCACTTTACCCTCCAGATTTCACATCCTCAAGCTCAAATCTCTAACCGCATAAAACACTTAACCACGACTTCCATTATTTTCCCTCTTAATCTAACATCTCCCGGTCCAAGAACACTAGCCTCAATATTAAGGATTTACCATCCTAGTTACAAAAATTAAACTCAACAATAACAAGAGAGACTAACAACTTTCCTTTAAAAACATCTCAATTAAGACCTTGTTTTACTTAGCTAAAAGGACCACAATCCCAGTGAGTCTAGCTAATACAATACTAATTGCTCCAAATGACTAGACATCCATTTTCCATTACTCTTGAAGTTTGTTCAACCCAGACTTAACAATGACCAATCACACTTGCCACTACCTTTCTAGTCGGAAATCACTAGAATTTCCCTCAGCCAATAATTACTCTTCTCACTATTTCAACATTACTATAGTCATCAATCCTTTTCTTTAACCTCTTAAAATCATTCTCACTCCTTTCTTTAGTAACTCGATCTCATACCACCTAGTTGAACCATACAACCATATAACTTGACCGAAAAAGGTCTCTATAATCTTCTAATAGCAATTCGCTAACCCAAGAATTTACCTTGGAACACATATCAATCTCTTGTACACCACCAAAATTCCAATTTCTTATCCGTTTTATGCCAATGCTTCTCACTAAGATAGTGTAATTTAAAAGTACCACTAAACACTACTAAAGGTTTTATCTGCAATTAACTACCACAACTTCTTCATCTCAATTTCTGATAGACCAATACTCAAATATTGCTCATACTCTTTCTCAAGTCGATAACACACTAAAGTTTTCATCAAGGTCACAATCCCGAAGAATATAAACTATCTATACAGACTCTACTCAACTCAACTCTCTCGCCACCCATACATCCTCAAGATGCCACTCTCATTTATCTCTCTACCGTAACATAGGTGACAAAACCACTAATACTATATCAAAATTTTCTTGTTTGCCATAACTATTAACTTTCACGTTTCCCCCTATTCACAATAAGGTTTCTTTTCGAAGTATAATATTACCACCCCAAGATAAGGCCTAAGATAACATTGAATCCAAAACATATTATAGTTTTCGTTAATATCTCGATAATAACACCCAATATTCATAACACAAACCACGCTTCTAGTTATCCTCATTTCAGGCTCACACAAAGACATACACACACAGATTCATATCAGATTCATTTCCCTCCCTATATCCTTGGCAATACACAATCCCCATTTTCACCCATTACTTCCATCATAGGTCACACACATACATTCAACTATATGTCCCAATAGTATAAAGTCATAGTACACTTATCACTCTTTCATCCACACCGAAACAATTTGACTCTAAGGCTTATTAAAATTTTTGTAAGCCACCTTAACAAATTTCTGCACTCACAGTTAACTTTCTACCACCTGTCCAACTATGGACTTAGCATTAGCACATATGTACTACCCTTCCATACCATTTCCGATCCACAGGTCACTAGGTTGCTTAACATGACATGCATGCTTTCATGCAATCATCAAATTATCATCATAGTGAGTACATAACAGTGTGATTTTATTATCAAGTACTAATTGCTGAAAAACAGTAAATATATACCTTTTGCACTTTTTTGCCTGCACCATGCGTCACAACTCTGTAATTGATGCTGGAAGCCAACTCTATTGCTGAGAATATTGACTGCTTGGCATCCATACTAGTTGTACTCGAACATTTTAACCACTGATTCTTCTTTAGCACATACTCTCCCCCATAACATAGAACTCCACAACCGAGACATCCTTCAAGAACCATTGAATCTCTCTCACCCAATTGTCGACTAATACCCAACTCTTTCTTTTTTCACATCCACATTACAATTCTCATATCCCTATACTCCTCCTTTGATTGCCACCTGACGCTTTTGGGCACCAAATCATTATATGCCCTTCATCACGACAATAGGATACACCACTTTATTGACTTTGAAAACATAAATCCTTAACCCAAAGATTCCCTGAATACATCTAGAACAACAATACCTTACTCACAGATCATTAGTCATCACCCAAATTTTTATAACTCAACTCTTGACACACTTCACACTACTACAACCCGATATGTTTGATTTCAATTGTTCAAACTTGCTTATTTCAGGACCACTATGTTGCTCCTCCAATTCCACAATTTTCCTCTTGGCCCTTCTACTCACAATCACCAAGTACACCAAATTTCACTCTATAAAAGAAACCAATTGAACTGCCCCTCTCGATATCAAACCATTCCAAATTTTCAAACTCTTTTTCTCCTTGGATTCACTAACTAACATATTTGGATAAAACCCCAATTCTTACCTCAAAATTTTCCACTCTCATTTTCTTTTGCCTCAAATATGTGAACACTTCATCTAGCACAAGCCCATAATGCTCTAAGAGTAACCGTCACTAGAACTTTTAACCAACATTCCCCAAGAACTCACTTTAGACCCAACTAATATTACATCTGTTAAATATGTCGATCCCGACCTCAAATATCATTTTACAACTAAAATATCTCACTTCCAAACATAAAATGTTACTCTCACCTCTCTACTCCTCAATTTATCTCCAAAACATCACTAATTCATTCTATAACCATTCCCAATCCATCACTTCATTAGACATTACTACTCGCCCAAACTCTTTGAATTCAATCCTTAAAATTTTTATGGTCAAACTAACCTGTCTTTTTGCCATTTGCCTACATCACTTGGTCCTCCATCCTTAGAGTTCCGTACTGAAATCGAGCAATTCTCCTCTTCCTTAATTTACTGATTCCTTGCGCTGTCTGATTATTGCACATTATTCAATTCCTGCCACACACTTAGACAAGAAACATGGTGGAAACAAGTGTCAGATATAAAACGCATGCGTTAGTCAACACACCTCAATAACTCAAGCATGACTCGACATCCTATGGTCCACTACTTAGCCACCCTAACCTTAGTATTTTGTTGTACTATGATTTTCCACTTAACTTTCCAAGACTTCCCATTGGAAGAGAACGTTAATCAGGCGTTCTTCCAATCGGATTTCAAGTCAAGTCCCATGGGTGTCAAAGATACACATAATAGTCACAAAATACTAATACCCAAACTCCCAACACTTACCTCAAACTCATATCTCAAGCACAATTTCCATTCAATCACACGGTCCCCTAACTCGGACCTACCAACCTAAGCTCTGATACCAAGTTGTAACATCCCTTACCAAACTCACCAAATAAATATGCGGAATAAAAATTTTTTCTTATCATTTAACCCAAGAGTCAACAAATTCTAAAACAAGTATCAACTAACCACAAGGACAAAACATGAAACTCAAGGCCATAGTTTTTCTTCTAACAAAACCACAAGTACCAAAATTGTTTCTAAAGGGCATGTACTACAAGAAAGGACAAAAGTACAATCACAAAAGGACATGGTTCCTCAAACCAACTTCCAAGTGCACATACTCAATGCCATTCCATCAAGCTATGCCTCAAGCTATCCATCCAAATCCATGCTTCCAAAGGAATCACCTCATCAAGCTATGTAGTGGACCGCTAGCTCCAAGACCTAGTTTCCAAGTATTTAAGAAAAACACAAGGAAACTAGAGTGTGATAGAATATATTGATTTCACAATTGCAAGAGATTTATAAAACATGCAAGGATTATACTTTGCAGAAACAAGGGTCCAACCCCTTAAAACACATACTCCCAATCCCATGCATCCCATGCTTTTATATACGTATATGGCCGCAACCCATGTTTTATTCAAAACATTTTAACATTTCTCTTTTTAAATAATTTGGAACCGCAGCTCCCAAGATCAATGAGCTGTCAACCCGCAGTATTGACCTCGACCCATTGATGATATGCCGTTGTACCACAGCCACAACCTTGACATATACTTACAAGCCATCAACCCACAGAATTGACCTCAACTTGTAGAGTAATAAGGGGTGTTTCCCCCTCCTAGTGGCCATAAAGGCATATATCCATCAATTTCCATCATTTACCCCATATAGTATAGAAACATGCATAAAAGCCTTCAACAATTAAACTAAGAAGAGACATGTACTTTGAAAGACCTCCAGCGGGGACCGGTACCCGCCTTTTTGGGGGACCGGTACCCGTCCCTCTTCCAAAATCACTGCTCAGCGGGGACCGGTACCCGCCTTTATGGGGGACCGGTACCCCTAACAATTCCAGCCAAACTATACTACGGGGACCGATACCCGCCCATTCAAGGGACCGGTACCCCTTCATTTCTCCGCCCAACTGCTTAATGGGGACCGGTACCTGCCTTTATGGGGGACCGGTACCCCTTCTTCAGAAATCGATTTTCAGAAAAATAATTTTTGAACTCTTCTTCTCAAATCTTCCCAACCTCAATATTTTTGCCCCAAAACTCAAAAATCAAGTATACTAAAGTGTCGAGAACACTTCTACCACTAACATACTTCGATTACATGATCCACAACCCATTACAAGGCCTCAAATCGGAAGTTTTTCTCAAGAACACTCCAAAATACGAAAATTACCAAAACCCTAGATCTTGGCTTTGATTCTACGAATTTGATTACAAGATTTAAGGAGAGTGATACTTACATGATGTTTGATCCTTGTGTAGAAGAACTCTCTAGGCAAACAACTTCTTCTTGATCATCTTCTTCCTTCTCTCTCTAAGGAGCTCTCTCTCCTTCTCTCAAGAACACAACACAATAATGTGTTTGATCTAAAATTCATCCTAACAATCCTTCAAATCAGGTTTTTAAGGTTAAATTACCTGCTTACCCCTCCACTAAGTCTCATATTTACCCTTGTGTGTCACCCTCCTTCCTTATTTTCATAATTAAGGCATTATATATATTTACATATATATAAAAATACTTAAATACCCTTTTAAAACTTCCTTCACTCCCACTTCACATTCTAACATTTTTAGAATTATTATTAAAATAATCTATAGTATGGAACGGGTATTACATCGGCTAAACAGCCAGTAGCTCGGGCAATCAGCCCTGAGGTCTTATGACCACCTTATTGTCCTTTTCGACCAATCGTTGTGCTCGAAGCACCATTTCCCGCGCTGCCAGTACCCTTTGTTGGTAGCTTGACAGAGCTTCTGTTCGGCAGAGCTCAGTTCGGGAGAGCTTCTGCTCGACATGAGGACCCTTCAGTCCAGGAGTCTCCAGAACCTTAGATATAATGTATTCCTGATCAAACACCCAACCGGCTACTATCCTCTAGACAGAAGGCCTTCGGTCACTAATGTTTTCTTGAGCTCAGTCAGCCGACCAGAGCAGTCTAGCCACTTTAGGTCGGCAGCCCAGCTCGGACCAGCTTAGTTTAGCTCGGTAGTAGGCCTAGTTGTTCGACAGAAAGCTTAGTTTGTTTGCTTATGTTTTATGGCAGATTGAGGTATTAAATCTAGGAGAAATCAACCCAAGAAAATGTGAATCTTTACATGCCTTACTTACTCGTATTTTTTCTTACTTGTTCACTCATTTTACAAGTTACTGTTAAGGCTATTGACCCCGGAAAATCTACTATGTTATCACTCTTGCAAATTGAAAGAGGAGAGCTTGTGAAAACCCTTTTTATATGGATAAGCAAAAAGAGTAAAATGTTTTATATGATTATCGGCACAGACATGACATGACCATGGAATACTGTTATAAATGGATAAAAGCCCGAATGTTGGGGGCAGGGTTAGATACCATGCATACAGGGACAGTCTATAAGGTGGGACCAAAACCAGATGGTCATCGGATTATATCATACCGCTTTGTAAATTATGGGGTAGCTCCCCTTGTTTCTGGTACCGTGGAGGCTGTAATTGGTTGGCTTGATAGACTGGTTGACAGTCATGCATTTCGGGTGGAATACCCAAAGCAATCAATATGCACTTGTTGCAGGTTCATGCGTGAAAGATGCCGAAAATCTGATATGACCAGAATGAGCCAATAATACTACTCTTGAGGCTATTGAGTCACTCACACTATGATTATCTGGAATGATTTTGCTTGCAGTCCATGAAACTAGTAATTTGGGCATGTATTGAATTCACTCTAGATTTATAGCTTATGCGTTTTTCCAAACCTCTTTTCAGGATTTGAGGAACAGGAATAGGAGCATTTGGAGTTTTTAATATCTCAGCTTTTGATTATCATATGTATCAGCCCACAGGGCTTGTTTTGTATCTCCGATTAAGAGAAATGAACTGATGTGCGTAATATTTCCTTAGTGATACACTCTCTGGGTTATTTCACGCTTTTCCACTATTATTCAATCTAAAATTGTTCGATGAATTCCTAAACTCATTAAATAGGGTCTTTAGCGAGCTTGCTCGTTGACTGGTCATTGCCCAATATGAGATTGGGTCGTGACACATCTATAGTCATATCATACTTAGATCTAAGCTTCAAAATCAACCCACTACATCCCCAAATCAAAGATTTCAAACTAGATCTAAGAATTTTTAGAAATAAACGAGATTAGTTAAAAAGCCTTAATCCAGCCTTAATCTTGGATGAAATTAAAAATCCAAAATGATAGATATCATCTTACTTGAGTGTAGAACAATGTTGAAGAAGGATTCTTCTCCAGGCCTCTCTCTTTCTTCCTTCTAATCTCCCTCAAAGCCAAAATAGGTTAAGCATAATGAGAGATTAACCTATCATCTAACCCTAATACAGATGTTTATCCTCAAAGACATAATTCCCTTCCCTTCTACTCTCTATTCACCCTTGCCTACCCCCTCCTAACATATATACTTAATATATTAAATATATAACCATTTATATATATAATCCCAATTTGATTAATTAAGGGCTTATTAACAAGAAATATTTATTATTTCATTTTATCTCTTCTTTTATTAATATTTTATTAATCTATTTAATTTATTTAAAATTGAGACGGGTGTGACAACTCACCCCTCCTTAAGAACTTTTCGCCCTCGAAAATGAAAAGACATACCTGAAACAAACAATTGCGGATATTTGGACTTCATAGCATCCTCGCCCTCCCACGTGGCCTCTTCCAAGCCATGATGCCTCCAAAGAACTTTAACCCAACGAAAAACTTTAGAGCACAAAACTTGCTATTTTCGATCAATGATTCTCATCAGCTCCTCCGCATACGATAAGTCTTCACGAATCTCTATTTCTTCATCTTGCAATACATGGGAAAGATCACCAATGTATTTGCAAAGAGAAGATATATGAAAGACATCATGTATGCGAGACAGCTCCGCAAGCAAAGACAAACGGTGGGCAGTAATGCCCACTCTTTCAACAATCTCATATGGTCCCATATATTTAGGCGCCAACTTTCCCTTGCCCTTGAAACGGATTACCCCCTTCCATGGAGAAACTCGAATGAATACCCGATCATCCACCATGAACTCCAAATCTCTGCGACAGTTGTCAGCATAACTCTTCTGCCGACTCTGAGCTATCCTCAGCCTTTCCCGAATCAATTTCACCCCGTCTGCTGATTGCTGAATTAATTCTGGACCCAACAACTGGCGTTCCCCAACCTCACTCCAACAAATAAGAGTATGACAATGTCGTCCATACAATGCCTCATAAGGTGCCATGCCAATACTAGTTTGATAATTGTTATTATAAGCGAACTCCACCAAAGGAAGATAATCATCCCAAGCCCCTCGGAAATCAAGAACACACCTACACAACATATCTTCCAAAATCTGAATAGTTCTTTCTGACTTCCCATCAGTTTGTGGATGGAAAGCCGTACTGAACTTCAATAAGGTTCCCAATGCATGCTGCAAACTCTGCCAAAACCTTGACATGAACTTAGGATCCCTGTCGCTCACAATCGACACCGGAACCCTATACAATATGATAATCTCCTCAATATAAAGCTTTGTATACCTCTCAGTGGTGTAAGTGACTCACACCAGCAAAAAGTGAGCCGATTTGGTCAACCTATCAACCACCACCCAAATTGAATCAAAGCCTCGACTACAGTGCGACAATTCCACAACAAAGTCCCTGGTTACTTGCTCCTCTTCTATTCGGATATTGATAGATTTTGAAGAAACCATGCAGGCCTTTGATGTTCTACTTTTATCCTCTGACAAGTTAAGCACTTGGACACAAACTCCGCAATGTTCCTCTTTATACCCTTCCACCAAAAATTCTCTCACAAGTTTCTATACAACTTGTTGCCACCAGTGTGCATGGCATAAGCGGAACAATGAGCTTCCTTCAAAATGCTATTTTTAAATCAGAACTATCAGGTACACACATTCTCTGTCCAAACATAAGCATACCATCATTACCAATTCTGAACTCACTCTCGACACCATCAAGAATTTGTTGCTTCTTCTTTTTCAACATCTCATCCGAATCTTGCTTCTCTCGAATACAGTCCACAAAGGTCAGACGTACTAAAAAATGAGCCAATAATACATCTCCACTTCAAATCTCCAATTCTGCATTCAACTTCTTTACCTCGCAAAAATTTTCGATTCTAACACACTTTACACAAGATAGGCTACCCACTGATTTCTACTCAATGTATCGGCCACTACCTTGGCCTTTCCAGGATGATAATGAATCGAATAATCATAATCCTTGATAAGTTCTATCCATCTCCACTGTCTCAAATTCAGTTCTTTTTGGGCGAATAGATATTTGAGACTCTGGTGATCTATATAAATCTCACACGTAACACCATAGAGGTAATGACGCCATTGCTTCAAAGCAAAGACCACAACTGCTAACTCCAAGTCATGGGAGGGATAATTCAATTCATTAGGATTTAGCTAACGAGAAGCATAAGCAATAACTTTCCCCTTCTGCATCAACACACATTCGAGCTTACGCAATGGCGCATCACTATAGATTACCAAATCATTGGTACCTTCTGGAACTGTCAAGACTGGTACAGATACCAACTTCTCTTTCAAAGCTCGAAACTGCCCTCATATTTATCAGACCACACAAACCTGACATTCTTCCGAATAAGCTTCGTCATAGGCAAAGCAATCTCCGAAAACCCCCGAATAAAATTACGGTAGTACCCGGCTAACCCCAGAAAACTTCTGATCTCCGTCACACTAGTCAGTGCTGGCTAATTAACTACTGCCTCAATCTTCTTAGGATCCACCTGAATGCCATCACTAGATATCACATGACTCAATAAAACCACACTTTGTAACCAGAACTCACACTTGCTGAATTTCCCATATAACTTCTTTTCCCTCAAAGTTTACAGTACAATCTTCAAGTAATGTTCATGTTTCTCCTCATTACGAGAGTATACAAGAATATCATCAATAAAGACTACCACAAAAGAATCCAAGTAGGGTTGAAAAACTCAATTCATCAAATCCATAAAAATGGCAAGAGCATTGGTAAGCCCAAAAGGCATAACCAAAAACTCAAAGTGACCATACCTAGTACGAAAAAAAGTCTTCGGCACGTCACTATCTTTAATCTTCAACTGGTGGTACCCTGATCGCAAATCAATCTTCGAAAATATAGTTGCCCCTTGCAATTGATCAAACAAGTCATCAATCCTCGGCAAAGGGTACTTATTTTTAACCATCACCCTATTCAGCTGCCGATAGTCGATGCACATTCACATAGACCCATCTTTCTTCTTCACAAAAAGTATAGGTGCACCCCATGGCGAAGAACTAGACTGAATGAACCCCTTCTCCAAGTACTCTCTCAACTGCACTTTCAGTTCGTATAACTCTGCTGGTGCCATTCTATATGGCGCAATAGAGATTGTACTCACCCCAAGCAACAATTCGATGGTGAACTCAATCTCTCTTTCAGGAACAATTCCCGGTAATTCATTTGGAAAAACATCTTCAAAATCCCTTACCACAGGAATATCTACAATGCTCAACTCTTCTTTTTTATTATCAATAATGTAGGCCAAAAAGCCTTGACACACTTTGCTCAACAACGTCCTAGCACAGACACTAGATATAATGCAAGATTTGCCCACTACCTTCTCGTCATAATTTTTCAATTCTTTCTCACCCGGAAATCTAAACAGAACTTCCTTATTCAAACAATCTATCAAAGCATGATGTGCTGATAGAAAATCCATCCCCAAAATAACGTCAAAGTCAGACATCGACAAAGGCACTAAGTCAACCAATAACTTCTTATCCCCCACCTCAAAATCACAATTCGGATAACATAGATTTACTCTGATAGTCTTCCCCATAGGTGTAGAGATAGCCAAAGTATAGGGCAGGACTACAGAAGGTCTATCAATCATACGACTAAATGTCTTTGATATAAAAGAATGAGTAGACTCCGAATCGAGGAGAATTTGAGCATAAAAACTTGATACGAGAAAAGTACCTGTAACCATATCTGGAGATGCCTCTGCCCCCTGACGTGTCACTGCAAAAACTCTCCCTGACA
>NMUG010006993.1:0-12296 GCA_002855965.1 Monotropa hypopitys
AATCCCCTAACCCTAATTAGCCACAGACAATAAACTTGGCCATTCCCAAGACACTGAATCCATCCACTAATATGCCAAAACTCATTATTGCTATTCAAAATACCATTCTAACCCATGTCAATACTCAGTCTACTAATCAAATTCCTATCAAGAAATTAACCCCCGCAGAAATAGAGACGGGGGGGGGGGGGGGAATTTGTGTTACAACTGTGATGAGAAGTATGGGAGGGTCCACAGATGCTCGAGGAGGCAACTATTTCTGATGATTGGGGAGGATGAAGAAGAAGAGATGGGGAAATTATGACTTGGGAAATGGAAATGGAAAGTCCAGATGATAATGTACAGATTTTGATGCACGTCCTAGCTGGATGTAATTCATTTAGAACTATGAGGGTGAAAGGTCAGTTGAAAGGGAAAACCATCACCGTCTTGATCGATTCGGGAAGCACACACAATTTTAGAGAGCCAAGTATGGCTAGGTATTCAGGGTTCCCTATTGAGCCGACACCGAATCTATCAGCAGCAATAGCAGATGATACAAAACTATGTAGCAGAGCTGTGTGTAAGGATTTTTCATGGGATATATAGGGAAACATGTTTTCAGCTGAAGTAAGGTTACTATCCTTAGGTGTGTGTGTGTGATGCATGGTCCTTGGAATTCAATGGTTGTGAACCCTGGGACCAATCTTATGGGATTTCAGGAATTTAAGTATGCAATTCCATTTTCAAGGGAAGCATGTGGACTTAAAGGGGGAAATTTAGGTGAAAGTTGAACATGTGAATTCAAGACAGTGGGGCAAAACTGTGCAGAGTACTAAGCAAAGATTCTTGGCCTTGATGTGTAGCATGAATGCGGTGGAGGAACAAGACCAGGTACACCCTAATATTAAGACAATTTTGCAAGATTTCTGTGATGTTTGGGAGGAACCAAAAGCATTGCCTCCTCAAAGAAATGTTGATCATAAAATTCCTCTTAAACCTGGAAGTGAACCTGTATATGCCAAACCATGTAGATACCCATACGCACAGAAGAATGAGATTGAAAAATTGGTAAGATAAATGTTGTAGTGTGGTATTATTAGACCAAGTGTCAGCCCTTTCTCATCACCAATGTTATTAGTTAAAAAGAAGGATGACACCTGGCATATGTGTGTGGATTATAGAGAATTGAACAAACTAACCATAAAAGACAAGTTTTCAATACCAATGATTAATGAGTTGTTAGATGAATTGCATGGAGCTATAGTTTTTTTCTTCAAAATTGGACCTTAGATAGGGCTGGCAATCATCAAATAAGAGTTTTTCTATACGACATTGAAAAGACGGTTTCCGTACTCATGAGAGCCATTACGAATTCCTAGTGATGCCCTTTGGATTGACAAATGCTCCCTCCACTTTCCAAGGGTTGCTGAACAACATTTTTATTCATTTTAGTTTTCTTTGATGATATCCTTATATACATTCATTCTTGGTCTGATCATTTGGAGCACCTACACACCACCTTAGAGATTCTTATGCCGAATCAACTCTATGTCAAGAGGTCCAAATGTGCTTTTGGGCAAAGATGTTTAGAGTACTTGGGGCACATTATATCAGATATGAGAGTCTCAGCAGATACGGTAAAATTGGATGGCATAAGGCAGTGGCCTAGGCCTACTAATATCAAGTCCTTGAGAGGATTATTGGGTCTAACTGGGTATTACAAGAGATTTGTGCAGGGGGTGTGTGAAGATCTGTCAACACTTAACTGCATTACTTAAAAAATGCTTTCGAATGGAATGAATTAGCAGAAGAAGCACTTCAACAACTCAAGATTGCTATGACCACAGCCCTTGTCTTAGCATTACCCAACTATTCCCAAGAATTTGTGATTGAGTGTGATGCCTCATGTGTGGAAATTAGTGCAGTGTTAATTCAAGAGGGTCACCCATTGCCTTCATCAGTAAGGCTTGGCCCCAAAACATCTAGGCTTGTCCACTTATGAAAAAGAACTCCTAGCTGTGGTGTATGTTATCTATAAGTGGGAGTATTATCTTTTGGGAAGACATATTGTGATTAAGACGGATAAATTGAGCCTCAAATATCTCTTAGATCAGAAATTTTAAACTTTAATGCAGCAAAAATGGCTAACTAAGTTGATGGGGTATGATTATGAGATTACCTACAAGGCAGGACAAGATAACAAAGTGGCTGATGCTTTATTTAGGCAAGAGGTGATTCACACAAGCAGCATTACAGCTCTTTCCATGGTACAAACTGACTGGTTAGTGGCTCTTAAACAGTCTTGGTTCAGCGACCCTGAATTTCACACTCTAATCACTGATTTGTCTAATGATCCTACATCACACGCCAATATGATGTTTTAACTTACAAAGGGAAGCTGGTGGTAGGGAACGAAGGCAATACCAAACTTCTGATTCATCAGGAATTGCATAGCAGTCCCTTAAGTGGTCATTCCGGTACCGAAAAGACTTACAAGAGAATTGAGAGATATTTTTACTGGTAGGGTATGAAAAAGGAGGTGTGCAAGTATGTTTCAGAATGTGACGTGTGACAAAGAAATAAGACTGAGACAGTGGCTAGTCATGGGTTGCTCCAACCCTTATCTGTTCCTACTCGTTTGTGGTCAGACATTTCTGTGGATTTTATTGAAGGATTGCCTCTTTCACATGGCAAATCTGTCATTTTTTTGGTGGTTGTGGGTGTCGGTTCACAACCTTGACTATTGGATCCTTCCCGTTGATCAAACCGGAGCATTGCCTGAGAACTCTGCAAAATAGAGCAAAATTAGTGATGACCACTCTGATGCTTAAGTTAGTCGGAAAGTGGGGAGCTCAAGATGCCAGAATGGAGAGAGTTTGAGAGTATGTTTGCATGTGTTTGCACGTACCTTTTTTCCAAGCCAAAGGCTCTTATTTATATTCGTTCCGGGCTTCCTCCAAATATGGTAACACCACGTCATCCGGTGCAATATTCAGAATTGCTACGCTCCCGTGATATACAGATGCCCGACATGATATGCGGGATTTTCCGTGATTCAAGCCATGTGCAGAATGTCCTAATTGACCTTGTGGTTAGCTGTGTGTGCCATGGTCCGATCCTGTGAGCTACTGAACCACTAGCCCTGATGCTCATATGCATGTGTTGATCCGGTGTGTACGCCCGTACCGGCTGTTCCGGTGCCCCTGTACTGCCTCACAAGCCTTGGTTCGGATGACCCTGATCGTACCTTTTCAACTGCGTTCGTCCGGTCACCTGGTACGGTTCGTATTGTTCTGACACTGTACCATTAAAGGTCCGGCTCGTCCGTCCATTGTTCCACTGAATCGTATTCCTCGTCCTGGGCCCAGCCCCCATTGAGCCTTCTCTGTTTACCCAGCTCAAAGGCCTAACTTGGTTCGGTTAACACAAGGGTGGATAGGCTATCAAAATATGCTCACTTCATGGCCCTTTCACATCCCTATACAACATTAGATGTGGCACAAGCCTTCATGGATAACGTTTTTAAGCTTCTGGTACGTCTTCTTTCATTATTTCAGATAGGTATGTGGTCTTTACAAGTAATTTTTGGCAGGAACTGTTCAGATTACAGAGCACTACTTTGCCTCTCAGTACAACCTATCGCCCCCAAACTGTTGGGCAGATAGAGGTAGTAAATAATGTTTGGAAGCCTAATTGAGGTGCATTACAAGGGATAGGCCTAAGGCATGGGTCCAGTGGTTGCCTCTGGCAGAGTGGCGATTTAATACTACCTACAATTCTTCCACAAAACTGGCTCCTTGTCATATTGTGTATGGGCAGCGACATCCCTCTCATATTCATTACATTCTTGGCTCCACCACAATTGCTGCAGTGGATCAGTGGGGTATGGATAGAGAATCTACTTTGAGACTTATAAGGAGCGCTTGTCTCGAGCCCAAAATCGTGTGAAACAAATGGCTAATAGACATAGAATAGAGAGGGTGTTTCAAGTGGGAGATTGGGTTTATTTGAGGCTCCAGTCTTAACAACATCCCAGTTTAGGTATAATCAGAAGTTGCCCCCAAGGTTTTTTGGTCCTTATAAAGTCATTTAAAAGCTTGGACCAGTGGCCTATAAATTGGCTTTTCCTTCTACTTCACAGATTCATCCAGTCTTCCACGTATCCTTGTTCAAGAGCAAGTTGGGCGACAATACAGACGTCCAAACTGTATTGACACCAATTGCCGAGGCTGGTGTATTGGCTTTACAAACTGTGGCAATCCTTGATTGCCGTTTGGTCAAACATAAGGGTAAATCTGCAACTCAATTTTTGGTTCAATCGTCTAGTTCTTTCCCTGAAGATTCCACGTGGGAGATCTATTCCCATGTGAATAGTAAGTTCCCAAAATTCCTTCTTTGAGGTCAAGGCATAAACAAGGGTACGGTAATGATACGCATGTGACCATAAGGAAGATAGTGGAGGCAAAGAGTTAGTTGAGTGTGGTGGGAAATTCTGTAAAGAAAGTTAGTGGTTCTGTTCATTGTATAAAAGAGGTAATCGTAGGAGGTGAGGGGGAGCAAAATTGTAGAGAGGTTTGTTTAGTAGTTGTGAATTGGGACGAGGGATCCCTGCAACAACTTTTCTTGTTTCTGAATAACAAAACTTCCTTCTTCATTCCATCCTTCCACTTCTTATTTTCATTTCTTCAAACACCCCAAGAGCATCAATTGTAACAGAAACAATTAGGTTTTCTTTACAAAACCTCTAAAAAACAAAATGAAGTGAAGACGAGTGACTACCCTGAACATCATGCCCACAGACGAAAGTTCAAACCCTAGAATTCAACTTCGGCACAAGAAGAGCAATCTCAGACCCCACATCCACCCACTCACCCACCAAAAAAACTAAAAGGAAAAGTTGAGGACGCATGTGTGGTGTGTAAAGAGGGATTATCACGAAATATTTAATCAAGATTACACGATTTAATGCAGCAAGATAATCAATTAAAAAGTCAATCCCCAATTGGCCAGCTAAATATACAATAAATTCAAACAATTAGGACTTGTTTTCCCTAATTACAACAATTAAAACTACTAAATACTATGCATACAACATAAATTGTACTTTACCTTCATCAGAATATTGAAACCCTGGATAAAGCCCTCTGTTTAGTACAAGAAAAGGCTTGAACTTTTAATACCTGAGCAGCAGCAGCAGCAGCAGCAGCAGGCGGTGAACCCGTCTTTCTCCTTCTAGATTTCTCTCTCTCTCTCTCTCTCTCTCTCTCTCTGAAATTTATTTCACTTCACAAAACCCTCGGTTTGTCCTCTGTGTGTGGCTCGAACCAGAGAACAGAAAACAAACGTTTCTTCTTCAGCCTTTTTATTTATTATTCTATTTCTAAACCTTTATTTCCCTTTCTCGGTCGTAATTCTATTTTCCCTTTGTCAATTTGTCCTAATATTTATTAAATTATTATTTCTATCTTTCTAATATTTTTTACATTCGTTATTTTTTAGTTAAATTTTGTAAATTATTAATTGGTAGATTATAGAAAATAAAAAAATTGCATCAAGCTTTATTGGGAAAAAACGACTTCAATAAATATTCCATTTTTTTTTCAACAGAGCCTAACGCGTGAGTGCCTGAGAGTCTTGTGACTAGCTGGCAAATTACAAAAAAAAATGTTTGGTGGTGTTTTTTGAGAAGAGTTTTGGAGGTAACAAAATTTATATGGAATTTCATACTCTTTTACATCTAGTCAATTTGTTCTGAATTTTATTATTTTTTATTTTTTTAAGTGAATCTTAGTCTAGACTAGTGATAACCTGTGCTGATGGGACTTGACTCGTGTCCATGTACTCTTAGTATTTGGTCCATACACATGTGTTCTCGGTATTTGACCTGTATCTATGTACGAAATTTCGGAAATGTAAATTAGCAATGTTTTAAATACAAAAATCCATATTCGAAATCTGAAAATATGTATTTCAATGATTTACAATAGAAAACCTAAAAATCTAAAAGTTCAATGTTCTAAGAGCACATGGGCACATGATATCGTTAGTACACATGGACATGGATTTTCAATTTGTTCGCATTGCACCTCCACTAGTACATTTCTATTTTCAATTTGTTCTAAATTTATTCTGAATATATGTATATTGTTTTGATGTGCGAAAAAATCTAAAAACACAAATCGTAGAGTTTACCTTCGGTCGCCGGTGATACAATATATGTATACGATTTGTGCAGCGGAGGTGCAAGCATCCCTTCTCATGTACTTAGAGATCGCGGACACGTCTGCACAAAGAAAAGAGAATCAGAAATGTTCGAATCCACAAACATCTAGAAATATAGAGTAGGACTCCTACCTGGATCACCTGGTTTGGTCGGTACAGGGTGCCGACGCTCCACGTCCGGATTAAAATTAGACTCTACGAACAGCTGGAGGTAAACATTCGCCCACTTCTCAAAGTCCGGCAATCTCATGATAACATCTTCGTATGGCTTTCGGGCTGTAAGGAAGTACCTGCCGTACGCTCGGTTCTGGGAGAGAGAAAATAAACCCATCAGGTCCGGCACATCAAAGTCTAGTCCCTCCCTCTCACACAGCGCCCAGACGCAGCCAATTATCCGATAGCCATTCACTGACAGTTGATTAGGCGCAAGTCTGAATGAGAACAGAAACTCCTGAAGGAAAGGGGAGAAGGGATTTTTTAGCCTCCCTCAGTGATCGCCATCAAAGGAACCGTCACATGTTCCTCCGCATAAGTGACTTCCGCCCCTACTTGTGTGAAGGCCACGGTCGTTGGGATTTCATATCTGAGGTGGAACTCATCAATCTGGGTCAGCTCTCCGTGAAAATAGTCCAAATAAGGACAGGGGCGGTCCCCACGAGACACTCTGATCGAACCTCCAAGGGCCCTATTCGGTAGGCCCCCAAAGCCACATACGTAGGTTCGTTCTCATCCGAGAAGTGCCAGACGATATTGTTTCGGCCACCATCTTGGGGATGCCTCAGAGTGGGGGCTTCCGGAGCCGAATTTCCAGCCAGAGTAGACATCCTTGAACTGACGTCAGGGGATGGCCCTTCGGAGCTCAACCAGAACAATGAATCTGAATCAGAACTCGACGAAGAAGATATGACGGTGATCACCTGATCCATGTTGTATGAAGAAAACACAACTGCCGAAGGATGGGAAGCTCTCTAGAGGGGCTATGTATGCAAAGTAAGTCACGAGCGTCCAACTACAATAGCCTATTTATAGGCCCCGTCCAGGTACGAATTGTAGTTGTCAAAATTAATTTTTGCATAAATACTGATGCATATCATTTGACCAACGAATCGGGATACGACATGTGGCGAAACACTGACATCCATTTTTAATTATTGCTCTGCTCTATCAGATGATGTCAGTGTTAATCCTAGCAGAGCCGTCCCCCGAAGCTAAGCATCCGGCATCCCAGGATCAATCTTTTCCAACAAAGTTGGGAAAGATTGAGGGGCTATTGTGGTAGCTGGACCCTGGCTTTGAGGGGTCAGATCTAACACTTGGTCTCTCTCTCGGGCCCTAAGGATTCATCGACGCCCCGACCCATCAGTTTCATGGACCTTCAGCGAGTTCCCTGTGACTGGAGGGGTGGACTAACAGTTCACCAGTACCCTTCGGCAGAACATGACAAACATTTCAAAGAAAGCAATCTGGGGCTTGTCGGATAGATGACTCGCAAACCTCCGGCTACCATGCTGATCGGTAGAGCATCAACACAGTCCTTGTGGCAAGGACACGGCTCCTGCCCGACCGGCCATCTAGCGAATGGTCTATCATCCGGAAATAACCTAGCACGGAGTGCCTCATATATCTGCTCGCGGATCCCCCAACCGTATAACCAACTCGGCCCACCAATAGTACCAGCCCATTTGGCCTACCTCGTGCATTATTCGGGCCAAGTGTCACATGGGGGAGCCCACGACGCGCAATTCACGCACCAATCTTGAGCCCCATGTCAACTTTCCCCTATAAATACCCCTCAAAGGGTACTATTCATGGGATCTGATCCCCGAGAAGAACCGTCCGACCTCACTGTCTTTTGTCTTCTTCCTTGGAAAAGAGACTAACTTAAGCATCGGAGACCCCGTCAGTCACAACTAATCGGCAGGCACTAACCATTGTTTTACAAGAGCAAAACAAAAGGACCCCTTTCTCTCTTTGCAAGGACCCACTCAGGCTTCCGGACTGAGCACCAGCCACCCAGCCCGGACCTTCAGTCGACGACTTGTGATCCGAAGGACCAGTCGTTAGAAAGGTTCGAGAAGGAAACAACCACCACACTTCTTTATACTTGTTGGACTCTATTAGTTGTAGAGATTTTTACCGCTTTTATTCATATCTGTCTCTATTTTATTTTCTGCTACAAAATTATTTATAGCTTACGTATCTCCTGGATTTTTCTATTGTTTTGCATTGAGAGATCCAGGTACTTAATAGCTTTTGGAGTGGTCCACTACAGTGCATGAGTGTTGGAGATTAAAGGAGTATAGTAGCACTATTGGTTGAGCACTTGTACTTATTTATATTTATGCTTTTCTAGCGAGTTGTTAGTTTGTATATGTCAATTGTTATAGTTTGGTGACTAGTACTTTTGTCGTATCTTGTTTGAGACTCGTTCTTAGTGTTGGGCATGTTTATATATGTTTGTGGACCCTTTTGAGCTAGTGATGACTATTATGTCATTATGTTTTGTTTATGATTATGGTTTAGCATTTCTATTATGTATTTATGATATTTTCTATAATTTCGTACTACCGTGTCCGCTAAACATTATATTATGTTATAAGCGGAGCGGGGCGCGATAGTTTGGTATCAGAGCATAGGTTTAGAGATTCTCAGAGTATGGATGGATATAAAGGAGGATGGTGTGTAACCATTGATTATCTTTACGTCCGATTGGAAGAACGCCTCATGAACGTATCTTCTGGTTGGAAGTTTGGGAAAGTCTTTGGAGATGCATAATTACTCTTAGGAAGTTGACATGTAGCGTAGTGGACCGTAGGTGTTAGAGAGTTGAATGCATACATTGACTACTACTAACATTTGTTGTGATAATATTTGTGGCTATATATTGTATTGTGAAAGCAGGGTTACATGATAGATCCACCAGAGGATGTTGCATCAGCAAGGGCGGGGGAAGCAGAGGTGAATCAACCAGAACCACAGGGGCAGCCAAGGGCACAAGGGGATATTGATCGGTTTATGGCATCTATGGCAACCTATATGGAGACACAAGCCACAGATAGAGTCAGACAGGAGGGAATTGGTGCTACATTGGGAGAGAGGTTCAGAAAATTGTATACTGAAGATTTTGAAGGATCCACTGATCCTAGGCAAGCGGAATCATGGCTAAGTGGCATAGAATGAATATTTGATGTTATGCAAGCAACTGATGATCAGAAAGTGAGGTTAACTTCTATCATCTTGAAAGGGGAAGCATTGTGTTGACCCTAGAATTTTGATGATGCATTTATTCCACAAATATAGTATTTATAAAATGATTTTCTAATTCCTTGAATATAATCTTTAATTGTTTAAATCGTTATTTAATCAAGAAATTTAACTAATGCTTCATTTTCATTATAATTTTATTTAAAAGCTAAGGAAATATGTTTTATATGTTTACAATTCTATTTTAACCTTGCTTAGACCCTTGGATATTCATAAGTTATATAGATTCTCTATTTTGATCTTAAAGTGTTTTATAAACTTACTTGAAAAATATTTATTCCTTCAAGTCTTTTATCTTGTACATTTTCACAAGTACTTTTCTTAATGAAAAACATAGAGAATCAAATTACCTAACCAAGGGATCTTGCCTCAATCGATTTGGACTTAAAACGTGCCCAGAACCTTAACCGGTATGCAAACCGATATACTGGGCGGTATGCCGGCCAACATACCCATCACATACCGGATTTATGCATTTTTGGGCAGTATGTTTTCTTCTTTGTTGAGAACACATTTTTGGCCTAACCGGCATGCCGGCCCGTATACCGGGCGGCATACCGGTACCATACCGGTACCATACCGGCCTTTGTAAAAATATGCAAAATATTATTTTAAGTTCTAATTATTTACCACAATGCCACCCAGCAGCTATAAATGGCTAGTTTCTCAATTGTGGCTATATAAACACTTATTTGGGTCCTTAATACCCTAAGAGAATGTCCCTACAAGTTATATATTCATATCTCTCAATTATCTCTCTCAAATCTCTCTAAAAATCTCTATCTCTTGTATATCACTTGTAAAGTTCAATTCTAGTAGAGAGATATCATTGCTACACTTTGTATATATTAAAGAGTGCTCACTTCATTCACTTGTAAGATCTTTTGTGAGCTAGAGTTTTATTTTTACACTTGAGGAAGGGGTTGTCTTCCTCAAATCATACTTGTACTTTGAGTCTACATTGAAGACAAGCTCCAAGAAGTTGAAGCTTGCAAGAAGATCAAGAAAGAAGTCAAGTCCATGCTTTGGAGAAGATTGAAGGTTGCAAGGTTGATAGCACCCGCAAGACTATCAAGGTTGGAGAGCATCCGAGAAGCATCTCAAGGCAAACGGTTCGTGATCACCCGTGAAGCATCACAAGGTTGGAGCTAGCCCAATAAATAGTTCAAGGCATTCTGTAAAATTTTTAACAACAATAAGGTAATCATTTACTTAGTGGAACCCTTATAAATTATAATAGAAGTGGACGTACCTTAGGCCGTGGACAAGCCTAAGGGGACCACTATATTTCTTGGTGTTCCTCTCCTTACTCTTTGCCTTGCACTTTACTTTCTAGCTTTTGATTATTTTAGTTTGTTGCCTTGTGATTGTGCCTACACCTTCTCTATATCAAAAGTATTTTTGAATCAACCTCTTGGAACCAAAACAATCCCGGAAACCTCAACCGTTGCCGTAATACAACAACTTAGGTGTAACGGAAGAGTTTTGGCATTGGTTCCTTGACCTAGATTCCAATACCTTTTGATATATCATTTTAGCCCAAGTTCTTTATCTTGGAGAAGCTTTAAATTGGGCATAGTTTATTTCTGCACTTGGCCATTCAAGTATTTAACTTGATAATTTTTATTTGGCCATAAATTGTTAAAAGACCAATTCACCCCCCCTCTTGGTTGCCTATACGGACCAACAATTGGTATCAGAGCTAGCGCTCTTCTACTTGATCATATTTTAGTTTTTGATCATATTCTAGACTTAACCGTCTAAGAGTGAAAGATCCATGGCAACCACTTTATTTGAAAGTTCATCTATTTCTACACCTCCTATTTTTCATGGTTCCAACTTCTTATATTGGAAAAATAGGATGCATATATTTATTCAATCTATTGACTATGATTTATGGATGATTATAGAAAATAGATTTCACTTATCTAGGATAGAAGTAGATGGTATTTCTAGGATAAAACCATTCTCGGATTGGCTAGTACATAACTTACATTGTTTTGACTTAAATGTTAAAGCCATGAACTTGTTATTTGATTCTTTGAGTAGTGATATTTGTAGAAAGTTTTCTTCCTATAATTTCGCTAATGACATTTGGAGATGTTTAGATACCTTATTTGAAGGTTCAAATAAGGATGAGCTAACTACTACTTGGAATGAGGAGAAAAGCTACATGGTAAAGGAAGAAGAATGTGCTATAACGGAAACATGCCTCATGGTCAATGACGAAGAGGTATCTTCTTGTTCTTGTTCTTCTTCATCTTGTGATGACTTGCAAGACAAATTTGAATCCTTGTTGAATGAATATGAAAAAATGACTTGCAAGTATAAAGAGTTAAAGTCTTTTTCCTTAGAGCTATCACTTGAGTTTGATGACATTTTGAAGGAAAAAGAAGAATTAGAAAATAAATTAGATAACTTGAAATGTTCTTATGATGAGAAATTATATTTATTTGAGAAAATGAGAAGAAACTAAAGGATACGATTCACATGCTTCAATGTAGTATTCCTATAGAAAAATCTAGATTGACATGTCACTATTGTAACCACATCGGTCATATATCTAGCACATGTCCTATTAGGAAAACTCATCACACTCATGCTTCTAATGTTAAACTTATTTGGGTTAGAAAAGATAAGGTAGTTCATGTTCATTCTCATATTGACAAACCCAAGTTTACTTGGGTTCCTAAAACTTGAACACCTATATTGACTAGTAGTTTAGGATATGCTTAAATGTGAACATCTTTCTTGTTTAGGTTAGAAAACTAATTCTTGGCTTATGTTCATTTCCTTGTTGTTATATGTCATACTTATTGATGATTCGT
>NMUG010006994.1:0-12294 GCA_002855965.1 Monotropa hypopitys
ATTATAATTTCTTTTTTCATTCTTTCACATGCTTGCAAGTAGGAAGTAAGGACAACTATTCCTATGCATTTATCACATAAAAATCACGTAACTACCACAACTCCACACAATCTCATGTACAAACAAAGCACATATATAAGAAAGGTAACTACACACTCATCGAGTAAGGTAAGCTCGCCGTATGTGAATCTACTGAGGTGCCTTTGAAGATCCGGGCTGATCTCCTGTTATAACGTAACCACGTATAAATAATCCTTCCAAAAACTAAATTATAATTTTTAAGGATTTTATTTACTGATTTTACAGCCTCTCACAATCAAGAATTTCTCCTTAAAATATTTTAAAATTGATTAAATATCAATTCCCGATGACCAAAACCCTTTTCCCCCAAACTCCTTCTAACCGGTATGATAACCGGTACACAGCCGGTGTACCGCCCGGCATGTCAGTTAGTGTAAATTTTCGATCTTTCACAAAACAAACCCTACTGTCCAAAATGGCTCAAAACCGGTATGGTAACCGGTATGAAAACTGGTGTACCGCCCGACATGCCGGTTAACTCAATTTTTCATATATCATTTTCCTTAAGTTCACTGGGCCTTTTATCGAAGGACGGTATGACATCCGGTATGCCGCCCGGCACACCGGCCGGTGTACCGGTGCGCATACCGGTTCGTGCAGAATCGAGCAGATCGAAAAATCTGCTAATCGTTTTGCTAATTATCTTTGACAAACCTCTTCTAAACTCGATTTTTTTGTATAAAAACCTCAAACCAACTACTGTAACTTGATTGTAACTCTTTCCCGCAAATCATACTAAAATTTGAGCCTCAAAGATTAAGTTTAAAGCCCTAAAAACCATATTTTTATGACTTAGATCTAGTTAAGCAGCCCTTAAACATGAGTAAGGAAAAACCCTTAATCCAGGGCTAATTAAGCACGAAATTAAATTTACAAAAACATAGTGTTTACCTAATTGATGTTGGAAACAAGATTGATTGAGGATTCTTCCTCCAATTCCTTCTCCAAGGCTTCAATTTCCAAGCTTTTCTCCCAAGCTCTCTCTTAATCTCTCTCTATCTCTCTACAATCACTCAAGGGTTTGGAATAACCCTAATGAGAGATAACTACCTTAAATACCTCTAATGACCGATTTTTATGTCTAAAGACCTCTTTGCCCTCCCTCATAACACTTATCTACCCTTGTGAGCCACTCCTCACAATTTTTAAGTATTGTAATAACAAATAAAAATTGTTTTTATTAAAAGTCTTTATAACTCTAAAAAAATATTACTCCTCCCCACATATTATTTTTCCATTTACTTTCCTTCTAAAATATTACAATTTTTCAATTTAATTTAATTTGGTTCGGGCGTGACACTAGAGCTTTGTCCCTTGAACTATATAGTTTTTAGAGGTCCTACAACTTTGTGTTTAATCTCTTCTAAGGTTTATATCTTTGCCCTATTTCCTTGTGGATTGAAAGATTGTGATTAATATATTTTCACTTGGGGTTGTACTTTACTCTACCGTCTTTAAGACTTGGTGATTGTATTAATCAAAATCCTTCTTGGGGTTATTATTGCTTCTAAAGCATTTTCCCTAGTTTGTTGAGATTATTGTTTGTTGGTAGTTAAGAGAATTCTATTGAATTCCTCTTTGGGTACTTCTACCTTAATACCAATATATTTACATTGTAGTATTTTCACTTGAACTTTTCCTTTGGAAATTATTCATTGGACTTATTGTCTTGAAACACTCTATTCTTGTGTACATTGGAGTTGTGTCACTTTTCTAAGTGCTTCTTCTCACTCCATTATATTGTTATTCTACTAGCACTTCGTTGTCTAGTGTCTTGGTTCTCTTTGGTTCGTTTGTGTCGCACACGTTCTTTGTGGTTGATCCTAGTCTACGTTTTGGCTGGAGCACTCCAGAGCCGATCGAGAATCGGAGATCAGTGCTGAGCACTGTGGTTTTCTAGAGGACAGTAGAAGGGACTCGGGGAGCTTTAGGATAGCAGGAGCTAGGTGGGTTTTGTAGTATAAAGCTCGGTAACTCTTGTATTCTTAAACCTTTGTTATTTCTAGTGGAAAGTAGACTAGGTCAAGTTGTTTTACACTTAGGGATCGTTTGATGCCTAAGTGGTTTCTACTATATATCTTGTGTTGTGCCACTGCTTGTCTCTTCTCCCTTATACTCTCTTGCACATGTGATTATTTCACTTATCTTGCACTTTTGTGGTTAGTTTATTTCATATATTATTATCACAAGTTGCATGTTCCAAAATAAGTAAAAGAGTTTTGAGATTGTTATATAAAAAAAGAATCATTTTATTAACCACTCATAATCATTCATTTATTTAGTTTCAAGAAATTGAAATACTTTATTGAGTTAAATAATAAATTGAACAAGTAAATCCATTATATTGGCAAGTAAATTTTAATTGGAAACCCTATTCACCCTCATCTAGGTATTGCCATAAGCTTCTGCATATTTTTAATTTGAACTCTAAATTAGCACTTGAATGAATTCTGGGGTCTAAAACAGAAAGAATAAGTGAAATCGGGAGTTAAAGTAGTGAAATTAGAAAGATTAGGGCAAATCTGCAACTTTGGAAATTCGACAGGGGCTAAGCATAATTGGTCGGCCACATTAGCCAACCTGTCGGCAATTGGGTGGCTAAAAGCTACGAAAATGCTGACCTGTCAGGCGGCAAAATAGACGACGGGTCACGTAGCCAGTCGGTAGCTCGTCAGTCCGGGCATGGCATTTAATGAGCATTAAATGAGGCCCACTACCCCAAATTACTTTTATATAAACACACCTTTGGGCATTCATTTCGTCTCACCAACTCTCCAGAGCATTCATAAATTCTCCAACTCTTTTCTATCCAAATTTCTTTCCAACCAACCTCTGTTCGGCAAAATAATTGCTCAACAATTGTTTTCCGAAGTAGTTCTCATTCATACCAGCTCCACCAACCCTTTTGCAACCCTCCAGTGTTCGGAAACACCTCCTATGGATCATCAGTTCTCATCAATTGTCCAAAAGTTAGACCTCCGAACTTCAGCACTTCGGCCAAAGGTAACATTTCTTCTATTTTAATTACATTCATTGAAGCACTTGACCATTGTCCTTTGCAGTACTATCGACTACTCGGTAGGGTCTGGCCACATTAGGACATGTCTGCCAGACTTGTTTTTCTTCTCGGTAGACCTCATCGAGGCCCTGCCACACTACCATTTGTACTCAGAGCTCCTTATCTATACAACAACCCTTATTCTCAGCTCGATAGAGATTTATTTCATCTCGACAACCCTTCCTAAGGCTTTGTCGCACACCCAAAGTGCACCAGGATACCTTTACTCACAATCACCCTTGTATAGCAAGTTCCCTAGAGCGACACACCCTTGTGGTGCTCGACCAAATCTTTTTTTGTCCGGCCTAGCACTCAGCCACACTGGAATAGCCTTGGCTGTGATCCGGTGAAATGCCTTGTGCTCGGTGTGACCTTGAACATATTTAGATCCTTTGAATCTGCTCAGCACAACTCTCACATGCTCGGCAAATCCATTTCGGATACTTGCTTTGACCAAAATAGTTATTGCCGACCTCCCTCACGGACGGAGCACTTGTGCTCGGATGGTCACTATTCATTCTTTGGGATTTGGGTCTTCCACTATTTGTCCAGATGTCAAACTAAGCGGGCAACCAGCCCAAACACTTCTGAAAACATTTCAACCATTTAGAAATCCAGAACGCATGGTTCCCACACTCCCACTATTGGCATATGATCCTTCGACTTTGACTGATGCCCTGGTATAACTTGGTAATCCAACCCAGCACTAACTATTGCTAGTCCGACAACTTTTTGTTTGGCTATTTGGCTGAAATCCATTTGGCCAAAGCCTTGTATTCTCCTGCTCGACAAAGCATATTTTAGCTTGGCCAATAGCCCTCTGACTTAGTATCTATTCGGCAATACTTATCCTTGCTCGGCCTGTAGGCCTTCAGCCCATTTATGTGATCATCTGAAATTATGCTCGGTCGAGTGTTTGGCAGAAGCCTTGTGTGTTCGGCCAAAGTTCCTTCGGCCCTTCTTGTGTTCGGACAATAGCCCCTGGATTTTATTGAGCTCGACCATGGTGTCCTTTGGCCATAGAGCCATTCGGTTAGTGTGTGGCTAATAAGCCTTCGGTGGATAAGCCCCGGGCCTGTATTGTGTTCAGCCATAGTGCTTCGGTCTTGTTTAGTGCGGCCAATAGACCTTGCCCTTGTTGTGATTGACCAATGGTCCTCTGTCCTAAGAGCTAGTCGGCCAATAAAGCTTTGTTTGGTAGTTAACTTTTTAGCATCTCGGGAATGTTAAAATGTTAAAGAAACGGGAAATGATGAACTTGTAATTATATGCCAGATTTGGGCTTGGAAAATACTCGAGGAAAAGGGTAGAAGGTAAGAAAATCCAACCAATTAGGTGAATCTCTATATGCCTTGGTTACTCGTACTTATGAAAACATGCTTAATCATTTTGGCAATTACTTTTATGGCTATTGAGCTCCCCATGATATTATCTTGTTATTTCCAAAGAAAATGGTAAAGCAAGAAATTCTCTTTTATATACATGGATGAAAATGAACTATTTTACTTAATTATCAGCATGGACATGACATGATTGGGAAAATTTTATATTCCATATGGTGGCCCAACTACTGGGGGCAGGGTCTAATACTAACAGGGCAGGGATTGGCTATAAGTATCATAATAACTATTTCCTTAATTCCAATAAAATATCTTATTTTTAATGTTTGTATAAATCTTAAAAAGTCAAGTGGCATGTTAGAAGGGTATAATGTGGGCAATTGTTGGTAAAGTGCATATTAAATATCCTTGGTATGGCATGTCATGGGTATGCTTCACATTCGTTGGCAATGGTCTTTGGGTTCATCCTTTTTCCATGGCAGAAGTGAGGATTGATAGCTATACTTGAGGTCAAAATCCTTTGTGAAATGATGGGTGTATAGAAGTCAATCTTTGGAGATTTAGGTGCGAGGGTATCAATTTGAAAAAAAATTAGATTTTTGGTCTAGATATTGATATATGGCCCTATGGTTATGTCGATACCATAAGTGGCTGTTTTTCAAAGATTCTGTCCAAAGGGTTAGGATATCGATGTTGTGGTTATCATGATATCAATATCTGGTGAAGTGTTAGAGCTAGGGAGGTTAATCAGAGATATCGATATCATGGCATCGTGATATCGATATCTGGGCAGTCGGTGAGAAAAATTCTAAACTTCAGGATTAAGTGTTTTGAGGGTGTTTTAGTCATTTAGGTGGTCTTAGATGGTTATTAGAAACCTGATGACGTATTAGGGTTAGATTATTGTATTATCCTCCATTCTAAACACATCTAACCTAGAGAGGCTCTAGAGAGATAGAGATAGAGAAAAAGATTATCTTGGGAGAGATCTTAAGGATTTGAAAGGTTTTTGGCTGATTTGAGGTGATCTTGGCTCATAGAGATCCCTATACCTGGTAAGACCCACGTATTACTCAGTATTTTGTTGGATTCCTTTTTGAATTCACGTTTTGATTTAAGATCTTGGTGTCTGAACTTATGGGTGTGTGGGAAATGCTCAAATGTGTAGATCTACAGAATCCTTGTAAGATTTTGCATGTATTCAAAGGATTTTAGTATAGTTTGTAATTTTTGCATGTGTGGTGTTTAGGATTCATAGATCTATAGAGTTTGTATGCATGTTGCCTGTATATCTTGATTATTGTTCGATTTCCATAATTGTGTGTGGATAATATCCATGGTTGCATGTGATTGATGAACTCTAGGACTAAAATGAAGGTATATTGATTTTGGGTCAAAGAAATATATATATGTGTATATGTGTGAAATCCATCTTTTATGCAAGATATATTGCTAGGGGTGTGTATTCAGTTGATTTGCATGATTAGGTGTTATGGATTATACCTAACGGAATGAATATACATGCATACATAAATGTGGATGAGATTCTCAGATTTTGGGGTTATGTGTTGTAATTTTCATTCTTTATGTTATCATTCAATATTGTTCATTGTATTGATTTCGTAAGATTATTTTCAGGAATGGAATTGGCAAATAGAGGAGCACCAAAAAAGGGTGACTACCTCTTAAGAGGTTTCGGTGAGTGTACGATTTATTGTATGAATGTAAGTTACTTGTGCATGATTTTTGTGGAAATTATTTTATTCATGTGGAGAACTTGTAAAAATAAATAATTGTCCTTTGGGCATTTGTCTAAACAAAAAGAGAAGAGTCTAACGATATGTGAAACGTATGGATTATACAAGGCTTGTGTGGGATGTATTGCCTATCTTGGTACAAATCCAAGATGTGCATGGGACGTACCAAAAATATACGTGGGACGTATATTAGTACCTTATAATAGTACCAGGGGACGCCCCAGATGATATACTGTATGAGACTCGAATTATTGCCTATAATAATAATCTATTTTTAGTGCATGGAATGCACAAAGGAACTTCTAAAAAGGGCTTCGGCCAAAGCTATATACGTATCTTGCATGGGATGCACAATGATTTTAAAAAGGGACTTCGGTCCAAAGAGTTAAAGAAGGGCTTCGGCTATTGTTTTAAAACTTGATATCATGCATGGGATGCATAAATGGGTTATTGGAAAAGAAATATGACTTTAACTTATGCATTTGAGATTTTACTCACCTTGTAATTGGAACTGAATATATAATATCTCACACTCCAGTTTCTTTTTGTTTGCTTTGAAATTAGGTAGCACGGTTAGTGGTCTACTACGATGCGTCGAGGAGAGTTCATTGTTTGGTAGGGTTTGGCTCACAGATGGAGAAGCAGACATTATATAGTTGTCTTCCTATTTCTATTATTATTTCTATTGTGGAAGCTCACTTATGTCTTGTTTAGTTAGAGTGGTTATATGTTAGTCCTATTTTGGGAGATTGACTTGGAACTTGTTGGTTAATTTAAAATGCGACACTTGAGGCATTGTTCTTAATTTTTGTTCATATCTATGTGTTTGGAGTTGTAGCTAGTGAACCTTGTGGATTGTTATTTGTTTTGAAAAAAAGAGTGAAAAAAATTTTATTTTTTATTTTATTTGGTTTTATTCATTTGGGATGTTACATCTTGGTATCAAAGCTTAGGTTGTAAATTCCGTGTTAAGGGGACATATTTAAAAGTGGAAAAGCACTTGAAGTGAGAGTTATGTGATGGTTTGGGATGGTCTTTTCGGGACTATCATGTGTATCTCTTGGCACCCAAGCGACTTACCTTGAGGTCCGATTGGAAGAAAGCGCCTGATCAACGTTGTCTTCTAATTGGAAGTCTTGGAAAGTTAATTGTAAAATCATAGTATAGCGGAATACCATGGTTAGAGTTGAGTGCAGGAGATGGCTTAGTAGTGGACCATAGGATGTTGAGTCAGACATCTAGGGTGTTAGATTGTTTTGACTAATGCATGGGTTTTATATCTAATGCCTATTTCTACCATGTTTCTTTTCTAAGTGTATGATAGAAAGCATAAATGGAGTACAATAATCAGACAGTTCAAGGAAATCAACCAACTAAGGAAGCTATGGATCATTTGATCGCAATAATTTCTCAATGGGTGGAAAGCCAAGTGGCTCAGGCCATTGACAGAAATATAGGTTCGAATGTGAGTGTACAATTTCATAGGTTTAATACATCTGAGTTTGGAGGAGCAGTATTACCTAGTAAAGTGGAAGATTGGTTAAAAGATATAGAGAGGACTTGTGATGTCATGGAATTAACCAATGACAAAAAGGTGAGAGTAGCATCTTACAATTTAAAGAGTGGGGCATTTTGTTGGTGGGAAGCCATAAAATGTTAGTTCTCGACACCATTATATGGAGTAATGCTGATCATGCCTAAAGAGATTACGTGGGAAGTGCTTGTAGGGAGTTTTATTGACCATTTTTTGTATCGAAAGCTATAGGCTTATGAAAGAAGAGGCGTTCATAAATTTGAGGCACGGAAATATGAGTGTGGATGAATATGAGGTGAAATTTGTAGATTTAGCAAAGTATGCTATAGGGTTGGTGAACACAGAGGACAAAAAGTGTTGGAGATTTAAGAATGGTTTGGCGTCGAGTGTGGAATTTAAATTGAGTTCATTTAGAGAGCGAGGTTATGTAGATTTGGTGAACATAGCTAGAAAAGCTGAAAAGGATATTGTGGAGTTAGCAGAGCAACGTTGTTATCTTAAGAGAAATAATTTGGGAAGTTTTGAATCAAAGAAATCTAGTAGTGGCAGCGTAAATTGTGGTAAGGTCCATGCTGTAAAATTTGGTGGTGAGAATAGTGGTATTAAGCATAATGATGAGCAAGAAAAGCAAAGTGGTAGGAATTTATTGAGGTTTAATAATCAGCAAGTGGTGCGGCATTGTTTTGCATTGTTTTAGATGTGGATCTATGGATTATGGGGTGAGGAATTGTGGTAACAAAGTGAATGAAGTAGTATATTTTAGTTAATGATAAAGGGCATATAGTGAATCAATGTCTAAAATGACTAGTAGTAACCACAAGAGCAGTGGGAAGTATTGCGATTAGGAATATGAAAAGAAAACAAGGGTTGGGTGTGAATCGACAGTTGGGTGTGGGAGAACAAGTAATTCTTAGGAGATGTTTTAGTTGTGGGGATCCACGCCATAGAATGAGGGAGTATGTCGAGAAGACACGAGGACTCAAATGTTTCAAGTGCAATGGGTTTGGTTACAAGGCAGCTCAATGTTCACAACGGAATTAGTTTTAGTAGTAGTTATAGGGATTGTCAGGACGGGTGCAAATAAAAGTGCAACAAGTATATGTTTATTATTTTCACCACATATGTTTAAAACAGTCGTTACATTATTCATATATCTGTCATTGTGATATTCTTGTAGTTGCATGATAGTCTAAATAATATGTTAAACACTTTAGTAATTATTCAACTTGATTGATGTGGAATAGTAATGCATGAATGGTAATCCGAAGTTTATGGTTGGGAATATTGTAATATTTGCTTCTTTGGGGCAGAAGTTTATATTTATAGGTGATTATGATAAGGTGTTGGTGTTAATGGTAATGAGTGTGCAGTGGATTTTTATAGTGAGGTGTTACCCCTCGATTTTTAGTGAGTGCAAGACTGTTGTTATTGGCCTATTAACCATGACAATACTGAGTTAGATGTGATTTTGAGTATGAATTATTTGACTTAGTACCTTATAATGGTGGAATGTGTTTGGAAGGAAGTCTTGTTAAGAGTTTGTTTAAGATCGAATTCAAAAGTTATGGTGATTAGATTAATTCCATAGCCATTTCATTTGATTTTTGTCATGTATGTAAACGTAAAGAAAAGAAATGTGGGTGATACCTTGGAGATGTCGTGCAGTGAAAGAGATTTGATAATCAGAGTCTTCCCAGTTTACATATATTCTTTAGAAATTGTGTTTTATTAATAAAAAAACCTCAGTGTATTCTTGGCCTAGAGAGAGAATCTTGGTCACAATTGGGGAAAGAAATCTTTCAAAAGTTGAGAAATAGAAGTTGTAGTGGTATTTTGTAAGTACAATCTCTCGTAGAATTGAGTGATATTTTGGGGTATGTTATCTCTAGTGAGAGAATTGGCATAGATTTGGAAAGGAAATTGAAATTCATTGTGAATTATGGGAGGCATACTTATGTTCGTCGGTAATTTCTTGAGTTAGCAGATTGCTATTGGAAATATTATTGAGGTTATTTTAGTTATGTCATGTTTTTGTGTAGATTATGAGCAAGTGGTGTGAGATGGAGTAGTAGATTTTGGTGAGAATTCCTTCTTGATGTTAGGAGAGAATATCAAAGTTTTTTTTCAGTATTGGTAAAGTTTGAGAGGAAATTGTTGTTTGGTGACCCATAGTGATGTCATAAATTGAAAAATTATTGGAGACCGGTTTTGGTCTCTCTAAGTGTGAGTTGGAACACCTTTAGAATTGAAGAAATTGGATGTTGAGTTGTTTTGTGTAAGATTGATGATTTATTAGCTAGACTCAGTGTGTGACTGTGGTTCCTTAGGCAAGTTAAGGAGACCTAAGTCAGGATGTGTATTAAAACGAAGGTTGATAGTTATCTTTTGGTGTTCAGTCGGATCCTAGTAATCAGGTCGATGAGATATTGATGTTGGGGGCTAGTATGTTTGTGTCAAGTAATGTTAACCATGAAAAAGGAGATAGCGGAATTTTTGCTTGGGTATGAATATGCCAAAAAGCTAAATTTATGTATCAAAAACTTGGAGGAATGTTTCAAAATTGTTAACATTTGAGTGGAAGGGAAAATATATGATTATTAGTTTTTGTGGTGTGTCTTTTTTATTCAAGAGTAATGTTGTTTCTAATTGGGTAATTGTGGTTTGTTGGACGAAGTTTGCACTATTTTTCTTTTTGTGTGCATTAGGCGTGTTGAGAATCCTTGGGTTAGGATATGTGTTGAAGAGGTTATACAGTTGCATGGTGTATTGGTTTCTATTGTCTATTATGATGATTCTAAGTTAAAAATTTGAGGTTTTTGGTATAGTGTGCCACAAGTGTTATGTGCATCTTGAGAGTTTAGCATTGCTTGAAATCACCAGATGTGGGGTAATTAGAGTTAAATATTCAAACTTGAGATTTTTGGTGAAGTGTTATGCGATTGATTTCAGTAAAGATCACAATGTCATGATATTATTGATTGATTCGATGTATGGAAATAGCTATCAGAGTAATTTTGAGATAGTTTCTTTTGAAAAGTTGTATAGTGGGAAGGGTGGGATTCTTGTTGAGGAATGAGTTTAAAATTAGTGTCGGAGATGATGAAAGGTTAACGTTTTGAGTTCATATGTGTTTGTCGAATGGTGCTAACCCTTAAAAATAAATTCTAGATGAGATTGAGCGGTTGTGTAATGCTCATGTGGCTATTATTGATATTTGGGTTTTTAGATTCTATGTGGAGGCTTTGGTATAGTTGGTAGCAAACTTTGGTTATGTTTTGGGTTCTTGTATCGCCTCTCAATCATAGATTGGTGGGATTTTGGAAAAGATAATTTGAACCTTAGAGTATATGTTGAGATTATGTGTGTTAAATCTCGGGAGGCCGAAATGAATTCCCGTCATTCTTTGAGTGGGTGTGTATCAATAGTTGCTAGAATACTATTTGGGGTGGCTTCTTTTTAAGTTTTGTATGGTAGGTGGGATATGACTCCTATTTGTTAGAGTAATGTTGGTATGAGGTGGATTTGAGTCTAAGGTTGATTCTAGTAAATACCATTGATGTCAAGCTTGTTCGAAAAGGGTTGTGGGTATCTCAGAATTTTTTATGAATTGGATTCATCGATGGAGTGGTCTAGACTTCATTATGTATTCTACATTTTGATACTTTGTAAGTATGTGAGAAATCCATTCTATGTGTTAGAATTCAATGCCATTGTGATTGATGGAAGATTTTGTCGTATAGAAATGATCTACGGAAGATCTTAGACCGCAAAGAACAAGTCTCATTCTAAGATAACTTCATGGATGAGAGTTGTGTGTTGGAATCATAACAATTAAAGAAATCAATTGGAAAATCCAAGAAAGCTTGTGGTAAGTGTATCTTATTGGTTTTAGTAAATTTTTTATTTCAGGGACGAAATCTCCTAAGGGGGGTTGTTATACCCGTTTCCTTAATTCTAATAAAATAATTTATTTTAATGTTTTGCATAAATCTTGAAAAGTCAAGTGGCATGTTAGAAGGGTATAATGTGGGCAATTATTGGGAAATTGCCACTACAAGAAAACAGACTTTTTGTATCGGTAAAATTCCGACGCAAATGTCTTTTCCCGATGCAAAAAGTCTTTTGTGATGGGATTGCATTGGTAATTGCCCCGATACGGAAGACATTGTCGAAAAAAACTTTTTCCATCGATAATTACTGACGCAAAAAGTGTTATTAAAAAATTTTAGAAAACAATAGTTTTAATTATTATTAAGAGTAAAATTAAAAATATTTTTTGTTTTATGTTATCAAATAAATATTACATGCACAGAGAATACATTTTACTTACTTATCAAGACTCGAACCCAAGACCTCTTTCAAGTAACACATATCTTACCATTAAGCCACATTCACCAATATGTTATATATGCACATTATATAGTGTATATTTACCTTTTACAAATTACATTTTAAATAAATCTAAATGAATATTAAATCATAAAAAGTAATAAATTTTAAATAAACAAAACTTAAAATATATAT
>NMUG010006995.1:0-12294 GCA_002855965.1 Monotropa hypopitys
TAAATATTTTTAATCGACTGAAAAATATTAACAAAAGGTTAATAGGTATATTTCCTAATTACTTTCCAATAATAAATACCATCGAGTGGAAAGTATTCATTAAAATACCTTATACTAAAGGTTTTCTATCAAGTGAACATTGAACAAGTGGCACTAAAACTGCCAATGCCATAAAGCTGCCAAGACCATTATCCCTCTTTTAAACTAATAAATAATTATCTATGTACAAGTGTTCAAGGAGGTCATGGAAAAGGGAGAATTTGAATTCAAAATTAGCAAATGGCTATAAAAGCAAGAGGAAGATAGCCAAGAGAGGATCGACAACAAAAAACACACCTTACAGTTTTTACTTAGTTTTTAGGATTAGTTGTAATTTGTATCCTGTCGATCAGGTTAATTCCCTGTCGATTTTTACCTTTCTTTGAAGATAATAAAAATTTCTTTACGTATCTTCAAATCCACCCATCACACTTCAATTTTGTTTCCAAAGAAGTCCTGTCTCAAGACAAGAAACCAGACTCCACACCTACATATTCCAGCAAGCTATTATTCCTATAGATTGAGACATATACGGGAATATTTGACAAACAGTCTCCCTACAACAGCAGTGGTCATGAAACACAATACTTTTTTTCATTCTAAAAGAGATAATAGGATTGGGCATGTGCAGGAGACGGAACAAATCGTACATTCCTTTCTTCATCTACTGGTGAGAAATGAAGAATGAGAGAGAAGATAAGAAAGTGACACGTCAGTCTAAGTAGCATGGGGTTAAAAACTCCAAAATAGCTTTTAACAATTAATTCAACCACGGTCAAAATTTCTAACCCCGTGTCGAGACCTACTTTCGTCGGTAACCAAGCATTCTCTTTTACCAGCAACAGGTTGTAGGCAGTTGAAGCAGGGAGGGGAATCTATTATACATGGTGGTGTTTGATTATGTTGGTGTTTGATTATTGTGGGGTTGTTTGGGTTTTTTAGAATTTGGCATTTTTTATTTTGAACATAAAAAATGCTACACACCCCATATATTACACATCCTATTTACACATTCACTCGGTTGAGGTCAATGCGGGCTCGAAATAAATTTTTTTCAGTAGTTAAATTTAAAATATTATTTTTATATACCCTAAAAAAATTAGCTCAATCGGATGATTTGAAAACTTTCCTTAATCATTTGAACTTTTATATACAGTTTCAACCCGAAACTGTGAATGAATTTGGGGTCCGCGTAGATGTGTAAATAGAATGTGTAATATATAGTGTGTGTAGCACCACTCTTTGAACATAGGTAATACATAATTCCAAATTTTAAACATGAATAATATCTATTTTTAGATTTTGAACATGAGTAATAATTATTTTTGGTTTTCGAAATTTCTGGGTTAACTTGGGTTTTTGTATGTTGACAGGTTCCGGATTTCGAACATAGATTTTTGTATGTTGAGATTTTAAACATGAGTTTTTGTATTTAGAACATGAGTAATGCGTATTTTGAGCAAGAGGTTTCTGCATATATAGGTTCTTCATTTTATACCTTGGCTGTGATGATATCTCGACCATTGTGGTGGGATAACTCAGGGAGTTGCAGCCATATCGGGAGTGCCTGAGCCCCCTCCCCTTCCTCTCTTTATTTTTCAATTTGAACGCCAAAAAACCAAAAACAGAGTTATGGGAAGAGTTTGGATTGCGTGAATTGATTTCTACGTGTTTGGTGTTCAAACAATTTTGGTACGTATTACCCATGTTTGAGTCATTTCTGGATTGGAACCGTTGGTGAGTTTGTGTCATTTTTGAGGTTTGTAGCAGTTTTTTTCATTTACCAATTCAAAAACAATATAATTTTTGATATATTTATCAATGATATTTTGTGAGTATATTATTGTGCTTATTGCAATTTTTCTACCCAGTTAGTTAAATACTTTGTTTAACGTATTGTGGTCTCGATTTTGTTAAGAGTGTAGTAGACACATTATAAAGTGCCAAAAGGAACGTTCAAGTATCAAAGCCACGAATCGAATGCCTTTAGACACGGGTAATGCACGAATCAGTACCGAAAACACAACTCACATTCAAAGTTATTGGTCGAGTTCCATCGACACGGGTTATTACTAGTGCTATTATATAAAATGCACAAGTATGTTTTTTCCAGAACCCTAATCGACCTTATACAACCAAAAACATATGAAACCAATCAAAGGAAGGATTTCTAAATCAAATAGGAAACTACCAATTATTTCTGCAAAATTTCTATGTTGTACCTATACAAAGTTATGTTGTACCAGTAGAAAATGCATCTGTTCGATTCTGCATGAAGTCCACTACCGGTACAAAGTGGTGTTGTACCAATACAAAGTGCCTTTGATGGAATTCTTCTTAAGATCTTCAAACTTCGATTTGCTCCATTGATGACACTACATTTTTTGGCAGCTCCGACAACTTCAATTGGCCACTTTAAACACGAAGATAGACTCACCTAACCAATACTAAAATAGGATAACTCTCCAAAATAAAGTGGAAAATAAAATACAAATACATGTTGATTTTGCAAATATTGTTCTCGAAAAATAGTCAATACTAAAAATACCAACAGTCTTCCACTTTGGTTTTTCTAGGACAACCATCTTAAACAAAGAAGGCTAAAACATTGAAGCCCCAAACTCAAACTATACTAAGAACTACCTTATTGAATCTATTGACACCAGGTTTTGCCCCACCTTTATACAACAGTTGCTCATCCAAAAAAGTCCCGGGAGCACGATCTCAATGTCAACATAATTGGACAAAACCAATTATTTTACAATTATCTCCTTGCCGACACAAGAAGAATGACACTAGGAGAAGCCAATTCTAATGTAGTGGGTATTTTGGTCATTGCACAGCCAATCCCCATGATATTATTTCATTTCAACTGTATTTGATTCACACCAACATATGCACAACACTCATAAAATGATAAAGAATGACAGTTACTCGACTTGATTCTAATTTAGGGGTAATTTTGGAATTTGATAGTCAGGCCTCGAGATGCCATTTTCGTATAAACATATGTATCAAAAGAAATGGTCCAAAAGTTGGAAAAACCTTTCTGAGATTCCCTCAATTATTAGCTGACTGCTGGCGTGGATTTTGGTATTTTTTTGGTTTCCTAATTTACCCGTAATCACTCTTTTTCCAACTATAAATACAAATCCATTTCATTCATTTAAATTGACCCCAAAATTATACATCCATTCCTTCCCCATGGAGCATCTCAATCTAGAAATCTCGTTCTAGCATTATTCTTGAGAACTCTCAAAAATTCTCAAGAAAACCTATTTTCAATCCAAAAAACCCATTTACAATCCAAGTAACCTTCAATTACCCAGAGTTACCCCAAGCCACCAGTAATTACCTAAAATTATCACGAGTTACTCTGAGTCCCAAAGTCACTCACGAGTCTAGCTTTTTACATTTCTAAGCCATTGTAGTATTCGGGTACATTACTATTGTACTATCAATTTCGATTTCAACTTCAATACAATACTTTACAATCGTAATTGTTGTCTTTTACTTCTTTCAATTTCACAATATAGATAATTAAAATAGACATAGGTTTATCTAAGTAGAAAAGTATACTCTGTGTCTGTCGTTTACAATGTATATTTCATATCAGAAATGCAGCCTGTTTAAACCTTGGTATATCATAGTCTAATGATCCATCATATACCATAAAGTAGAGTATGCTCTATGACTGTCATTTATAATGAATCTCTCACATCAGAAATAATACATTAATAAATTTTGGATCATTAAGACTATTGTTATCCAATATTTCAAACTAGCGATATCCCATGCCGATGGCACTGGATCCGTGTCAATGTGCTCTCAGTACTTAATTTATGTTTATGTGTTCTCGGTAATTGACCCGTGTCTATGTACGAAATTTTGGAAATATATTGTAAAAAGATAATATGTATTTTTAAAATACATATTAGATGATATTAAAGATTTCGAGACAGATAATATGTATGTCCTAGGAACATGAATAATATGTATTAGTTATGGTAACCAAATTTCTAAATATTGGGTACTAATTGTTGTTCCCTAATTTTAGGTAATCAAATATCTAATTTAGGATAAATTAGTTATGTATATCTTTATAGGTATATATCTGTAATTCGATCTCGGACGTTAGTTTTGATCTAACGACTGTCTATATCTTTATATGTATATAAGTTTATGTATGGTCCCCACACCGTTCTGTTTTGTATAATAGATAGATTTTAGTGTACACTATTTATTGCAGAAATAAACCAAGGATAACTAAAATATAAAGGGGTTAATATTGGAAATTGTAGTACCGAAAGGGCAATATGGGGTGCCTAACACTTTCCTCACTCATAAGAGTAAATCCCTGAACCCACATTTTTGGTACGCAAGAGTCACTATATAAAACTATCCTTATATGGATGACGAATTTTCAAATAAAATTGTTCTTATATGAACGAGAAATTTCGGATGACCTAACACACCATTATCAAAGTTAGGTGATGAATCCATAATTTTCATAAAACGGTCTCAGTTGTGCTCATATAGCATTTTCAAACTTTGTCACATTTAAACCGAGAGGTTATTCTCTGGGGAAACATCTCGATAGCTATGACTCTGCTGGGGACATAATATGCAGATTTCGGCTACATATAAATTTAAAATATTGACCTTTTACTTTAAAATATCCTTGGATTACATTATTTTCTAACAGCTCTTTTACAAGAAAAAAATTGCAAAGAAAAAGACCCAATGGGCCAAACAATTCAGAATTGCGGTCCACTGGCCCAATAACTTAACATTGCATAATTTCTATCAGTTTGTTTTGAAGGATGCATTGCATCCCTCAGGATTTTTCAAAAATACATTTTCTCATAAACATGTTGCATTTCATACCAAATAAAATTAAATAAAATCTTTGACATTGTTATGTTTCCTGAATGAACTCTCTGAAAAGCGGTCAAAACTGTTAGTGATTGCGCTGTCGAAGGCCGAATGGAACTAAAGAGGACTACGTGCCCCTCCATTCCACCTGGGATTTGATGAGATTTATTTGGATTTCTAACGATTAAAAGATACGAATTTTCATTACACATGCATCGATGTACCAAAAGCCTCTGCTAATACCACTCAGTATCCTGGATAGATTTGATGGACTTGGGCTATGCGAGAGAGTTTAATAAGTCAGAGGTAATGATGAGTCACAATATCGTTTAAGTGCTACCATATACGACTCAAAAACACTTCCTATGCAAAAACATTTTCAATACAAGAACATTTTAAAAAACAAAAACAAATATTTTAGATGGGAGCAAATTTCCGCACTTTCACACACACAAGAACTCTAATCCGGGGAAACCCCTTACATTTCAAAAGCTTTTAATCATGGGCAAACCCTACATTTTCAAAAACAAATCACATTTTTACTAGGAGAAAACTCCCAAATTTTAATAAGCAAACTCTTACTTTCTCGAAACAAACAATAAACTTGCAAATAAAAAATACATATATACAAATTCATAATTCAAGGGTAAACCTTAGAAAATTGTCAATCACCTTAAAATCTTAAAATCGATATAATAAATTTATCCACCTAAATAAAGCTCTCATTAATTTAATCTCTACTTTCTGTTGCAAGGAGTGAATAAAATAGGGAGAACTTTTATAAGCTAAAGTTAAACGCTTAAGATAACGACCAACCTCCACTAAAATAGTTGCACCGTGATGTTTCACCACCTTCATTATGCTAAGTAAGAGAATGAGTTTTCATGCAACAATGGCAAGCCTCTGGGTACTATATGAGCAAGAAAATATCTGCTGAAATCATGAAGATAAGACATAATTTTTAAGAGTAACCTCTCATGGTCAACAATCTAAGATAGAGCTACGTATTTCTTGGCAACAATCTCTATCTCCATCCATAAAAATTCGCTAAGATTAATCTCACCTCACAAAATAATAAAGAATTCAACCAAACATTTGCACACACAGAAAGCATGAAGTCAACAAAAAATGTCCAAAAACATTTGTAATTTTTTTTAAAAAAATAAAACCCTCAAACTTGGTGAAGGTATAGGGTGAGTGACATTCCACTCCTTTCACTGAAGGCTTTACTTTTCCAATTGCATTAACAAAATTGTTTTCAAATCAAAAGACAGATTTTCTGAAGAGCTTATTGTGAATGTGGTAGCCGAACTCTGGCTTGGGTGGCCGGTTCCATCTCACCGTACCATCCAGCCAATCCAAACCCCTCTTCGATAATCTTTCAGAGCAAGCCAGGGCCATCAGCCTCACGAACCTTCAGATCATCCTCATATGTATGTCCGAAGGACAAAACCAGTAGTTCAACATGCGAACCTTCGACAAACAAAACAGATCCACTCAACACCCAAAGGAGCCAACCAGGGTCTTCGGCCACACAGTGCTCCGAACATTTCACTTATGTGTTTGGCTAGAGCTAGGTTCAGTACACGTCTCTCTTGTGGTCGATGCATATCATTGGACAATAAGGATTGACCGAACGACCAGCATCCCAAACCTCTGGCTGCGTGTTTCCCTTATAGCAAAAGCACAACTTTCGTCCCAACTAGCTACCCATCGGAGGGTCCATCCATCAACAGTGACACAGGAAATGAAGCATTCCATCCACTCGCTCGTGTTTCGGCCCATCCATGGGATGACCCGACCCAACAAGTGCAAGGGCCCAGCGGCCCCATCATGTACACCATTAGGGCTAACATCATCCGGAGGGACCATCGATGCGCACCGCACGCGCCAAACTTGGTCTCCAAGTCAGGTGCTCACTATAAATACCCCGCCAAGGTATTGTTCACGGGACCTTTTGGCTCTCAGATCTCCGACTACTTTCTATCTATTACCCTATCTCAGACACCTACTAACTTAATCATCGGAGGCCCCGTCTGGTTACTGCCGACCAGAGTGCACTGACCCTTATTTCACAAGAGCCAAGCAGGTGCCCCCTTTGCTTTGCAGGTCAGCCTACAACCTGCTCCATCTCCGCTGTCGATGCCTAGCCTGTCAATAGGACAACTCCGGAAGCCGAACAATCGGGAAACATCCACCACATTTGGCGGCTCTATTGCTAATATTTTTCTCCAGAATCTTGGTGGGTCTCCCTTATATCCTCCTGGGGTTGCTGCGTCTGACCCATAGGAGGTGAAGTATCACTCCCACTGAGAGCACAGAGCTGTTTTGCATTCCTTCTCCCCCCCTCTGTCGCCTGCATTGGCACCCCATTTCTCGGTAAAAATCCTCGCTACCTCATCCAGTTTTCAACCAGATGATCCCAACCTTTACTTGGCCTTAGGGCAGATACGTAAGGAAAAGGACACTGAGATCGTCTTCCTCAAAGAACAGGTCACCAAGCTTTTCGACCTGCCCTCGAGAATGACGTCCTTGGTATCACGCTCTGGTGCCCGAGGGCACCGCAGGAGCAGTAAAGTAAAATAAAGGGATGATCATCCGCAATATTCAGTAGGACATCAACACATCGTAGAGGAACATGTGGACCAGATGGCCGACAAGACTGGTCCGAACCCCAAACGACTAGTCTGCAAGGAATCTACACCAAGAGCATGATCTAAGGGGACATCACGTGGGACTCTATACGTGTATGATCACGGGGCATTCATCCTAGTCATCCCAGGGGATATCACTTATAGTCCAAAAGAGGAGCATTCAGACGAGCATCCAAATAGACATTTGGCGGAACATGTGGAAAGTTATCACGACCATCCAGATAGGGATGACCAGAGCTCTGAAAGGCATCATCATCATAGTCGATACACTCGGTGCCGCCATTCATCCTACTCCCATTGTCAGGATGATCACAAAGATTGCCACCGGTCTAAAAGGTATCACTCGCCCAAACACCTCTCCGAGGATCTCCACCAGAGCATCGACACTCTCCTAGAATAGCTCAGTGCCTCACCTTTCTCCAGGGACATCGAGTCGGCAACAATCCCTTTGGGGTTCAGCCTCTCTAAATTTACAAGGTACGATCCAAAAACCTATGCTTATATATGCCTCGTTTACTTCCGAAAGATCGTATCTCTGTACACAACCACCAACGCCATCATGTGTAAGGTCTTTACCACAAGCATAAGAACCTAGGGCTTATTGTGGTTCAACAAGCTTCCACTGAGGTCCATCCAGAGCTTCAGGGATCTCGAACGGGCCTTTCTTGCTCAATTTGTCACTATCACCATACAATAGAAGGAGATCGACGCCCTCAATGGCCTCCGGAAGCGGCATGACGAATCCCTTCGGCAATATGCCGATTAATACTGAGAGCTATATAATGACATCTAAAATTGTGACCAGGGCATCACCGCTACATCCTTCAAGCTGGGTCTTGAGTCTAACATCCTAGTCTTCCGTGAGCCCATACTCAATCCTTCAGACGATTGGAAGCACATAAGTTTTTCTAGTTGGAGGATTTGCTGGCCGATCGGGTGGTACAATTTCTGACTACCTAACCCTCACCGACACCTATCCCAGGAGCCCGACATCAGGTTAACCTGGTCAAAGTCGGCGAAAAGAGAAAGCCAATATCAGTGGCTACATAGATAAAACGACAGTCTTCATTGAGCCGACTTATATAGTCCTATGGAACATACAAGAGGAGCCCTTCTTCAGCTTTCTGGACTACAAGAACGGGCAAATGTATTGCTCCTATCACAAGAAGAAAGGATATTACACTGGTTCTTGTCTCCCCTTGAGATTTCATCCTTTATGCACCTAGATTCATGTTAGAGAAATTGGTCTAGGTCAAGGGTTTGTATAATGAAATTGGTAGTGGGTTTGTGGTCTTTAGGGATGTCTTTACCTATTCCATGATTCAATTTCATGTTTAGAACATCTTATTGAAAACCCCTAATTTTGGTATGAACCCTAGAAATGAAAATTGTGACTTTTGTCTCTCTTGTGGTCATTCATCTAAATTGAGTTGAATTTCATGTAATTGAGTATAATGGTTGTAGATTGGATGCATTGGTTACATTAGTTATGTATATCAAGTTTTGATGCATCATGGTTCGATTGGCATGTTGTTAAGTCATGAACACTATGAAATTGGAATGATGACCCACGTGTTGAATTATTCGCATTGGCTAGGAAATGTGTTATGAAAGAACGAATTCACTTGAAATGAAATATAATTGGAATAACGTGGCTTGATAGCTTTGTCTAGGTGTGGTAACGATGATATGGGGTTGATCTACTTGTATACGGGGATGGAATTGGCTAGATGATTCATGGGATGATCGCTCCATCCACGACATTATGCACAATGGGGGTGACGTTAACCCTCCCAACGGTCTTTGGGAATCACGGAAAGGAATGGTTAGTGTGTCGGCCGGCTACTATACCAATCCTACCCTATCAATGTTACACAACAAAAACATGATAAATGGAAATTTGGGATAACCTAGAAAGGACTTGGCTAGATACTTCCATGGTGTATCCATTGTATAAGATCTGTGAACTAAAAGTAAACGGGAACATGTTGTACTGTGGAAAGAAGATAACAACGCATATGCATGCTCATTTTGGGTGTTTGGCATGGTAGTCCATTGTTAGTAGAGTTGCATATAGATAACTTGGTTGGGGTCATGTGGTAGTTGTCGGATCATTGTCTATCTTGTAAGTCTTGTACATTGTCATACATTGTGTGCTTGACATTCACACACGAGTCCACACCAGCCATGCACATGCTAGACGATAGGTATTTCCTACTTTGGCGTGACGCCCTTCTTTTATAATTTTTTAGGTGTTGATCCTTCACTTGAAGGACGTAATGCTTAGCTGGCTTTTGGAAACATTTTTGAAGAAGTCCCCTTTTTACTTTGGTATTTCATTTAGGCTCTTTTGAGCTTGTATCATAGTGTAGGAGGTTTTGTTTTGAATGCTTGCATCTATCTTTCTCTCTATGCTATTGTATGGTTGTACTTCTTTTTTTTTCTATTTCTCATTCATGCTAGGATTTTCATACTTATATGGTTAGGTTAATGTAGTGGTAACTTAGTTATTTTCTTTATGATTTAAAAAAAATGGTTTGAAAATCCGGGGCATGACAACTTGGTATGGGAGCTATTGGTTTCGAAAACTTAGGCCTTTGGGGAGACTCTTAGTCTCAATAGGTTGCTTGAGTTGCATGGGTTGCATGAGTTGCATGGGTTGCTTGAGTTGGTTGCATGAGTTGTATGGCATCACATTATGTGGTATGAGTATATCTTGGCATGGTTTATTTGCATGTGGTGTGTGAGTAAATAAATTCTAAGTTTCGTATTCCTCGTGGTTATAGCCTTGTTGGTTGTTCAAATTATTGTTCGATTCCTTGAAGGATAGTATCTAGTCGTTACTCTTATCGGTAAATCCATGTGTTAGAAGTTGAAAGGATTTCTTGAACCCTATTTCGGTTCCTTTTCCTCATGTCTTTATTATTCCTTTTTATAGAATGTGGCTCAGCGTCGTGTCATAGGAAGGGGTCGTGGTCGTCGGGGTGCCAATGCCCTAGATGCTATTAGTGAAGAGGTTGATGATAGAATGCGTAGGGTGGAATATGAAGCACCCCCAGTTATTCCAATTCCAATTCTGGAGGGGTTAGTTAACCCTAGTAAGTTTTGCTAGAGAGCTTGCGGACGGAATGGTCGAAGCCAGCTGAGGATTTGTTGCTCCTAGGGAGAATGCGGGAAACTGTACTATCGAAGCATTGCGAGAGTTCCGTCACATGGATCCTCCTAAGTTCTATGGTGAGGGAGATCCCCTTGAAGCGTATCATTGGATATCAGAAATTCGAATGGTGCTGGATACGTTGGAGATTACGGAGGACAAGCTATAGATTTCTTTTGCCACATATCAGTTGATGGGTGAGGTGAGCCAATGGTGGAGTTCTATTCTTGAGATGCATCGAGGAAGTTTGTTGGCCAACATAGATGTCGATCCACAGGCCATCATTGATCCTATTCGGGGCATGTCGTAGGTCGAGTTCCAGTCTATCTTCGAGGGGTAGTATTTTCTAGAGAGCTTTAGAGATCAACTCTAAGAGTAGTTCGAGAAGCTAGATCAAGGGACTATGACCGTGTCTCAGTATGCTATAAGTTCCAGGCATTGTCTAGGTTTGCTACCGATTTAATGAGCTACGAGGAGAGAAAATTCAAGTGCTTTGAGAAGGGCCTTCATTCATCGGTCCAACAACTAGTGAAGAGTCAGCAGATTCGTAACTTTGCTGACATGGTGGAATGTGCTAGAGATATAGAGCTGAAGAGAGAGCTTTCCAAGGAAGTGAAGGTATGGGAGCCGCGTCGCCAGATATCAAATTCTAGTTCATCGTCGGGAAGTTTTGGGAAGAAGCGCCAACATGAGCAATTTCTCTTTTCTAAGGGCCATAGATCGTAGGGTAGTGTAAGATCCGTGCGGAGTCCTATCATGTGTCACCATTGTGATTAGCATAGGCAAATTCGGTCGGAGTGCAAAGCCATTTCTTGTTATGCTTGTGGCCAGGTGGGCCACATAGCCAGAGATTGTCTGAGGAAAGCTGGTGGTCGCAGTGATGCAGGTTCAGTACATTAGTCGCAGGTTGGACATCGGCGCCCTACCCAGTCAGGACCAACTAGTTCAAGTTAGGCTTCCTGTGCTAGTAGGATTGCAATCCCTACCAGACCAGTGCAGCAGTTCCAACAGAAAGGCGGTCATCTTCATGGTCCTACTACTCATGGCAGAGCATATGCTATCCCTACAGCCTCGATTCCTTCCACTTCGAAGCAGCCAGAGACATCAGTAGTTCGTGGTATGTTTCTCATTTATAATTCTTGGGCCAGTGTTCTGTTTGATTTGGGTGCATCATATTCGTTCATCGCCGCATCATTCATCCATTAGAGTTGAATGTGGACGTTCTAGATCCACCTTTGTTGGTGGATACTCTTGTGGGAGGTCATGTTTAATTGAATTGCATTTGCCGAGGTTGTGAGTTGACAATGGAAGATCGTCGTTTTATAATTGATTTCATTGTGTTGGGTATGTCGGGGTTTGACCTTATTCTTGGGATGGATTGGCTGTCTACTTTCCATGCCACTATTGATTGTTATCGGCATCGGGTCCGGGTGCATTCCCCAAATGGAGATTATTTCTATGTTTACGAGGAGAGAAAAAAGATGCTGAACACTTGTTTTTACGATTCCAAGGATCGGGAATCTATCAGTTGTTTTCTTGCAAGCCTCATTCTTGATGAAGATGTTTCCCACC
>NMUG010006996.1:0-12294 GCA_002855965.1 Monotropa hypopitys
CCCAACCGGTTGGTCCACGCTCAGGATTTTCTAAAATTTTGCTACCGAAACAGTTTTGATCCTAACTCTCTCATACGAACTCCGATTGACGCGATTCAAGTTGCGTTGGATTCGCAATTGAATTCTCTACGACATTGATGAAAAATATTTTCAAATTTAGAAAATGTTTCGGAGTCAAAATAGGCTTAGAAGGCCCTCGGCACTTTGCCGGTACAACCTAGGATAACACCATCCACTACCGGGGATTTTAACTACTCCAAGGACACCTCTCGAATATTCTATGCACCTAGAAAACGTTCCAAGGCGATCTATTTGCCTTCTTCAAGATCACGACTACTCCAAGATCCAATGAATTTAATTTTATTTCCTAAAAATCAAATTTTAAAAAGAATGGAAATTCAGGTCGTTACAGCTCAGCTCGGCAAACGCTTGCTAGGCCAGCCCCTATGAACTCAGGTAAGTCCTTAATGCTTCGGCCATGTCTTATTGAGTTTTGTCCCTATTCCTGTTCGGCAAGTCCATTAAATGACTTGGCCAGACTAAAGCTTGTTCGGAAGCCCTTCTTGGCTTAACCAGAGCAATCCAGAATCCTTATGCTTTAGCTCGGCAGCTCGGCACTTGGCCAAGCAGGTCAGGTAGGTCCTTGTTACCATTCGGATGAACTTACTTCAGCTCGGCAAGCAATGTCGGACCATCTCATAAACACCTCTGAACTTCCCGTATCACTTGCCGACCTCTCACCTCCCGGAGCACTTCTGCTCGGCAAAGGGACAGTCCGCCTCTGAGCATCTTTAACTATTTGAGCTCGGCTAAGTAGCCAGCAGCTCGGGCAATCAGCCCTAAAGTCTTATAAGCACTTATTGTCCTTTTCGACCAATCGTTGTGCCCGAAGTACTAATTCCCGCACTGCCGTAGTCCACCAGTACACTTTGTTGGCAGCTCAGCATGTCCTTTATTCGACAGAGAGTCTGTTCGGCAGAGTTGAGCTCGGCTGAACTCAGCTCGGGAGAGCTCCTATTCGGCTTAAGGACCCTTCGGTCCAGAAGACTCTAGAGCCTTAATAAATGTATTCTTGATCAGCACCAACCGGCCACTGTCCTACGGACAGAAGGCCTTCGGTCACTTATGATTTCCAGAGCTCGGTCAGCCGACCAGAGCAGTCTGTTTTCCTTTAGGCCAACAGCTCAGCCCAGACCAATCTAGCTTAGCTCGGCAGTATGCCCAGTTGTTCGGCAGAAGACTTAGTCTTGTTTATTTATGTTTTATGGCAGATTTGTGGTGTTAGTCCGAAAGGAATCAACCCAAGAATAAGTTGAATCTTTACATGCCTTACTTACTCGTACTTTTCCTCACTTGCTCACTCATTTTATTAAATATTGTTATGGCTATTGAGCCTGAAAAATCTACTATGTTATCTCTCTTGCAAAATTGAAAGAGAAGAGCTTGTGATAAACCTTTTTACATGGATAAACAAACTGGAAAATGTTTTATGTGATTCTCGGCACGGACATGACATGGCCATGGAATACGGTCAAAAACGGATAAGAGCCTGAATGCTGGGGGCAGGGGCAGATACCATGCATACAGGGACTGGTTATAAGGTGGGACCAAACCAGATGGTCATCGGATGATATCATACCGCTTTGCAAATTTACGGGGGTAGCTCCCTTTGTTTCTGGTACCGTGGAGGCTGTAATTGGTTGGTTTAATTAGACTGGTTGATAGTCATACAGTTCGGGTGGAATACCCAAAGCAATCAATATCCACTTGTTGCAGGATCATGTATAGAAGATGCCAAAAACCTGATATGACCAGAATTGGTGAATAATACTACTCTTGAGATTATTGAGCCACTCATACTATGATTATCTGAAATGATCTACTACAGGAAATGACTTGTTTGTCTATGAAACTAGCTTTATAGCTTATGCATTTTCTAAAACTCTTTTCAGGATTTGAATAGCAGGAGTAGGAGCTCTTGGAGTTTGTTTTTATATATCTCATCTTTTGACTATCTCATGTACCAGTCCATGAGGCTTATTTTGTATCTCTATTCCAAAGAAATGAACTGATGTGGGTTTTATCTTAAGCAATACACTCTCTGGGTTCTTTCACGCTTTCTGCCATTATTCAATCTAAAATTATTCGATGAATCCCTAAACTCATTAAATAGGGTCTTTAGCGAGCTTGCTCGTTGACCGGTCATGGTTCATGTGAGATTAGGTCATGACAGTTGGAGTTTGATCTCCTGGTAGTTGAGGCTTTGCAACTTTGCAGCTTTGAGCTTCTCTTCTTGCATTTCCAATAGGAGGGAAGTGGTTTCCCGGAAATTGATGGTTCTTCACTTGGAAAAATCATCTCTGGTCTTTAGTTCCTTCAACCTCTACCTCCTTTTCTTCCACCTTGATTCACATGACCTGCATATGAGACTAATATGCCAGAGACTACAAGGACAAGTGTTAAGCTTGTTTTACCAAAAGAGAACTAAATTTTGATATCAATATGAAAACCACAATAACACAATCATTTATTCAATGAATCCATGCAAAAGTTTAGGGGAATGATGACATTGATTTGTACATTTGAGTGCCAATCAGATTATTCAAAGCTGCCATATGGTCAAACCCTAAATGGATGTGTTCCATGTAAACGGATGTCCAGAAAGGTAACAACTGAGGTAAACCCATGTAAAACAGGAAAATAAACACTGGATGATTTGGGGATGCATTAGTGAACCAAGGCTTACCTCCAAGTGCAGAAACCTTTCAACAAATAGTTGGTGTGCGTTTGTGATTTTCATCCACTTCACAGTTTCGCAGACCCCGCAGCGATAAAGATTGATGGTGTTAGGGCACTGAAATCGAAGGGGTAGTCATCGTGTTGAGAGAAACTCACCAAAAGTACTGTGTGGGTCATCTGCATTCATCGTCTGCGTCCATCATCTTCGTGGGTCGTTGATCGGTCATCTGCGTCAGTTGTCTGCGCCGGTGGATCGTCTGCGTGCGTCAGTTGTAGATCAAATGGACAACTTCTTCTAGAATTTAAACAAAACCCACTTAAAATCAGATGTACAACTTCTTCTAGAATTTAAAGGGAGTCTATGGATAGACCATAAGAATAAATCGATCGACGAGTGATAGATAATGAGCAGAACCCAGAGGAAGTAATTATTAAACCCAAAGGGAATCATTATGAGAATATCATCAATAAATGAAAATTCACACTAAACACATTCAAAATTCGATTAAGAAAGACCTAAAAATCATATGATGGTCCGTATATCTTACCTCTTTGGTGGAAAGCTCAGAACCGTAGGGAAGGATAAAGTTGACAATAAGCTTGGAGGGAATCGAAGATGGGGTCACAGGACGGGGCTTTATAAAGGACAGAGGAGTCTTGGGTGGCTCGATGTTGGGGATCACATTCCTCCACGCTTCCATGAAAGTCTCGTCGGGCGATGCAGCCGCCAGAAGATCGGTGGAGAACGACCGAGCCATGGCGCAAGCGACAACACAAGAGGATTGGGACAATGGGAGAGGGGAAATGGAGGGGAGGGTTTCTGGACATGGAGGGGAGGGTTTATGTGAGCATGGATATGTGGTTATGGGGGGAGGGAGGCGTGGGAATGGGGAATATTTTTGTGCATGTGCTTGTGTGGGCCTATGGGATGGGGTGATGTGTTTAGTGTTTGTGGATGTGTGATGTGTTATTGAATCTCAGCCGTTGGATTGTGATTCAATGGCTCTCTATATATTTTAGGTGTGTATGACTGAGATATATTGGTATATGACTGAGACATAAAGTATATGACTCGGACATAAGTTGAACGGGATTCAAAATCCGTCCTGATTTGTATTATAGATTTTGTATATTTTGATTATCTTTGTTTTTAAAAAAATTTCTTCAAAAAGAAAGACACTGTAAAATTTCTTATTTTATTTGCTTTCATTTCTTTGATTATCTTCATTTTTACATTTTATTTTGTTTGCTAGTTTTAATAAATTCAGATTTTTAAAAGCAGGTCCAACATATAACAATTCTCCCCAGTCCAGCCGGAGAGAAGGCAATTACAATAGAAAAACTCTCGGCTCCTCCGTCAATCTTTCTCCCGTCGTCTCCATACGGAGGTCATTTCAACTGCAAACTAAAGAGAGATACATACTTATACATCTAGATAGATAGATATAGAGAGAGATGAGCGTGGTTGACTTGATAACGCGAGTGGACGTGATATGCAAGAGATACGAAAAGTACGACGTAGACAAGCACAACGAAACCAACATCACTTTCGATGATGCTTACGCTCGTCTCTACGCCGTTTTCGAGTCCAACCTTGATCAAGCCATCCGGGTTCCTCCTCTCTCTCCCACCCCTTTTCTCTCTACCATAGTTTTTAGGAGTTCCTGTATTTTCTCATTCGCTCTGACTTACGTGCTTACACATGCGCAGAAATCAGAGGCCGCAGCGACGGCACAACATAGGGCAACAGTTGTGGCTCTTAACGCCGAGATTAGACGGATCAAGGCCCGTCTGCTCGAGGAAGTCCCCAAATTGCAGCGACTAGCTCATAAAAAGGTCAGTTTTTGGCTTGAGTGCTCTACATTCATCTGTGTTTCTGTACAGACTGGTGGATTTCGGAAGATCACAGACACCAACACAGAAAATTTCACTATGTTGAGTTCAAACCAATGTTTTGAAACCCGGCCCGGCCATCGAACCGGTCGAGATGACGGACGGACGGGTCACCGGTTGAACCGTTATCGAATCATGACGTTATAATGATGTCATAAATTAATTAATTTAATTTTTTAAAAATACGAAAACCGGGTTTTTACCGGGTCAACCAGTTTTTGACCGGGTTTTGGCCGGTTCAACCGATCGAACCGCCGGGTCGATGTCGGTTTTCATTTTCTAGGCAGGTTCTTGCAAAAGGGCGGTTTTTGGGACGGACCGGACCGGTTAGGGGATCGGTTCCCGGTTCAACCGATTGAACCGACCGGTCCGAGATTCAAAACACTGGTTCAAACACAATATATGAAGAAAAACAAAGAGAGACAAAATTATGGAGGAAATTCACCTTACTGTTCTATTAACCAAGAGCAATATATATTACAAGAGATTGAGTTAATTCGGTATGGAATTACTCTAATATTGAAAGTATATCACCTATAAAACAATGAATACTTCCTAAAATAATTAAGGTAACTGACTAAATCATTTATGAAGAAAATAAAAGAAATAAAACGGGAAACAAATCATAAATATACAATTTCCTAAACAACTCTTGAAAATCAAAAGGATACCACAAGGGCTACGATGCTTAGGAGGGCGATCCTAAAAGCTAAGCCGAAAACTAGGGTAAAATCTAAATCGAAAGGGAAATCGAAGGCTGATTTGAATGCCATTGACAGCGTAGGTGATCTCGATGAAGACGATGAAGCTGCTGGCGAGGAAGTCTTCGAGGGTGGAGATGGTTCTGATTCGTTTAGCGGGGGCGCTGAGGCTTCTGGGTTAGAGGATCCCTTAGTTCTAGGGTTTGGCGACAACGTCCATTCGCTGGTTGGGAGTGATGTTCCAATAGGCGGGGCTCTCTCTAAGGTATCGTCGAGCTGTGGAGATGGGTCCGGTGGCGATTTGCAGAAGGGTTCTATTCCGAGTAATATTGCCACTATCCATGGGAGGGTTTCTATGCCTGTCGATGGGGGTCTTTCTGTAAAGAGCGTAGGGCTTCAACCCTACACGTCTCTCTTCATTGATAACCTGCCAGAGCGTTATAGCCGCCAATGGATTTTTGATACTTTTCGGCAGTTCGGTAGGGTCGTTGATATTTATATCCCTGGTAGATTGAGTAAGTCGTCCAAGAAGCTATTCGGTTTTGTTAGATTTGATTGCCGCGTGGCGCGGGTCTAGCGGTATCGAAAACGAATGGGATGTTCATGGGCGAGTCCAAGCTAGAGGTGAGCTTCGCAAAGTTTCCTAAGCGGGTTACAAGTATGTTTTCCACAGATCTGGGCAATGTGAGTAGGGTAACAGGTATGTATTCTCCTGGTTTGGGCAATGTGTGTGGGGTTGGGTCTGCGTCTGTGAAGGCTCCTGAGGGGTTTATTAAGTCTGCTGCACAATAAGGTGTTGCGAGTGCTTCGGGGTTTCTTGGGCAGAAATCATTTGCGGATGCTCTTCTGGGTATGCCTGGTAGATCTGGTCAATCCCCTATTACTTATCCTAGGAAGCAAATTCAAGCTAAGGTCCGGGGGACCGAATGGCTTTTGCGTTCTGCCATTGCCTCTGTGCATATCTTCTCGAGGATGGATGTTATCTTTGGGAATCTGAACCGTGAGGTGTATGGTGTAGTTGATGTGAGGAAGCTAGGTGGGCGGACCATTATTCTCGTTTTTTCTTCAGTGGAGCACAGGGATAGATTTGTGAAAGCGCGCGAGTGGGTGTCTTGCCTGGACTCCGTTGCTCCTTGGAATGGTGAGCTGGTGTGCCGGGAATCGCTGTGGTGGTTGAGATGTAGCGGCATCCCTATCTCTGCCTGGAATATGGACACGTTCCATGCCATAGCCGCAAATTGGGGCTCTTTGGTTATGGTGGACGATGCTACGATTAAGGAAAAAGACTATTCGGTTGCAAAATTGCTGGTGGCGACGAAGATGTAGTTCGCGATTGAGTGCTTTGACTTAGTGGCTGATGGTGAGGTGTTTCAAGTTCGAGTCTCTGGTTCCCAATTCGTGGCTGAGAATTTGTATCAGGCCCCGGAGAAGACTTCGCGGTCGTGCGTAGAGGAGTCTGTTTCTGGTCCTGGGCTATCTGGTCCGCCTCCATTTGATGTGGGGTTTGCCCCGCTGTCTTGCTGCTATGATAAGGAGCTCATGCCTGTTGCTGGGAAGGGGATTTCATGTTCTAGTTCTAAAGTGGAAGGGGATTGCTTCAATATCGGGTTGCCAAATAAGGCTCCTCTGGTGGAGTTTCCTGGTGCTGTGTCCAAATCTGTGCAGGTGCCAAGTTCTGTTTTGGGAAAGGGGTCAGAAAGTGTCGTCGAGAGTGTGATTTCTTCAGTGGTTGAAGTTACTCAAGAGGTTGAGCGCAGTGTGTCTGCAGCGCCCCGTGGGGGTGAGGTTGCGTCGCCCAAAGTTTCGGATCTTCGTAAGGCGCCGGGTGTTTTTCGGGCAGGTTTTCTAAATTCTAGTAGGCGTAGTTCTATTCCTACAGCAGTATCTCATTCTAAGGTCATCGGTTCCAAATGTGGTTCAGATCTCCCCCGGCGTCCGTCTCCGTCCTTGGATGTGTCTCGTGTTAGCCCCCCGTTCCGGGAGGAAGTTGCTGCTACTAAGGCGGTGGGCGCATTGTTAGGTATCTCTTTTGACGGCTTTGATGACTCTAGGATTCTGGAATCTATCATTGAGGAAAATGATGTTCGTCTAAGGGCAGAGTGTGTTTAGCCGAGTACTTGGGGGGTGCTTCTCTGTTGTTTTTTTATAGGTGATAGTGGTTGAGTCTCTTTCTTGCGCAGGTTGTCGGGTTTTGCTTGCTCCCTAGATGGCTGTTTTTTTCCCGCTTTGTTTAGGTGGGGTCTGTTCTAGCTGCGGTTTGGTGTTTTCGTGTGCTGTTGTGCTGTTGTTTTTTGATTGGTAATAAATTTTGCTTTTCAAAAAAAAAAAACTCTTGAAAATCAGAACAGTTCATCTGCACGAGAAAATGGTCGTTCGAACAAAAGTGATGCTCCTCTGGACAAAGGCTTGCGATAGTCCGGATGATGGATGCAGACAAGAAGAGAATGTTCACGGATGGGCTCGTCCAGATAAGGGACAACAGTCGTCCGGACGAAGAAAATAGAAAATGACCAGCTTGGTTTTCAACACTCTCACTCAAGCGACATTGTAGATATTTATCATTCCAAGTTTCTCCATCAGATTTTCAAAGTTAACTCGAGTCAATGCCTTCGTGAGAATATCAGCTGACAATTCAATGGAGTGTAGCTGATGTTGAAAATTCCTTCCTCAATATGAAATGCCGATCTATCTCCACATGTTTGGTTCGATCATGATGAACTGGATTCTTAGCAATACTGATTGCGATTTGGTTGTCACAGTATAACACTATGGAGTGCTCTATAGAAACTTGTAATTCTTGTAGCAATATGTTCAATCAAATTCCTTTACATATTCCTTGTGTCATAGCTCGAGATTCTGCCTCAACACTGTTGTGGGCTACAAATGACTGTTTCTTGCTTTGCTATATAACCACATTCCCTCAGACAAACAAACAATAGTCTGAAGTTGATCTTCGATCAGTCACCGAACCTGTCTAATCTGCATCTAAGAAAATTTCGATCTTTCTCTTTGTAGTTCTTTGGAAGAAGATGCCCTTTCCTTGTGTCATTTATAGATACCTCAAGATTCTGGTCACAACAGTCATATGTTTTTCGGTTGTATTATTCATAAATTGACTCATCATGCTAACTAAGAAGACTATATCGGGTCTTGTATGAGAAAGATGAGTTTCTCAACAAGACATTGATATCTCCCTTTGTCAACTGGTGCACTTCCATCACTTTCTTCCATTTTAACAGTGGTATCCATATGTGTATCTGTCGGCTTGCACCATAACATCCCTGTTTCATTTAACAAGCCTAAAACATATTTGCATTGTGAGACAGATATACCTTTCCTTGACCGTGCAATTTTCATTCCAAGAAAGTATTTAAGATTTTCAAGATCCTTGATCTCAAATTCTTTTGCTAGTAATTTTTTAAGGAAGTCAATTTTCTTTTCATGGTTACCAGTTAGAATAATATCAACATAAACAATAATAATTGCTTTTTTCCTTTCAAGGAAGTGTTTCCCAAATAGAGTGTAGTCAGTTTGACATTGAACAAATCCATACCCTTTAGTGCCTTAGTGAGCCGATCAAATCATGCCCTTGTAGACTGTTTGAGATCATACAAAGATTTCCAGAGTTTGCATACCTTGTTTATCGTTGATGTAGTCTCTAGACCATCAATAATGTCCTCCAAGTCACCATTGAAGAAAGCATTTTTCACATCAAATTGATGAAGAGGCCAATCAAGATTTTCAGCTAAGGATAAGAGAACACGAACTGTGTTGAGTTTGGCAACTGAAGCAAAGGTTTCTTGGTAATCAATCCCATAAGATTGAATGTATCCTTTAGTGACTAGCCAAGCTTTATCCACATTTCCATCTGCCTTTTATTTAACTGTAAAGATCCATTTACACCAATCCAGTTTCTTATCTTTAGGGAGGTCTGTAATTTCCTATGTGCCACTTCTTTTTAGAGCCTGAACTTCCTCGCTTACAACGTTCTTCCACTTAGGACACCTGAAAGCTTCATGAATATTATGAGGAATCTGTATATTTGTGAGGCTAGAAGGAAGACATGAAAGGAAGACGATAGTTAATCATAAGAAAATAAGTTCTCAATAGGATCTTGGGTGCATGATCTAATTCCTTTTCTCCAAGCTATGAACATATTTAGAATAGTATTTTCTAATTCAGAATCAACAGTACCATCTGAATCAGAAATATTGTTACCTGGATTAGGATTCGGTAAAGTTTCATGGATTTGTGGAGAAGATGCTCCTTTTCTAGTTTCCTCTTGGATGTGTTCATTATACCGCAAGTCTACAATGAACTTAGTGTCTTCAGCATGTAGAGGTTGAGTAGTGTTGAAATAATTGAATGATGTATATTCTTCTCTCAAGGAGGAATTATTTATAGAATGCATACAACGTAAAATAAGGAAAGCAAAATCAAATCAAATCAAATCTAATTATTCTACCTACCTAATTTGGCTAATTGATATCTACTTTAATTACAATCTTCCTAATTGATACAAAGGTAATATATATTACAATATTCTTCAACACTCACCCTCAAGCTGGAGCGTATACATCGTATACTCCAAGCTTGCAACAAATAGAGTCAATGGAAGCCTTGGGAAGAGCCTTCGTAAAAATATCAGCAAGTTGAGAACCTGAAGGAACAAACGGTGTGTAGATTTCTTTAGACTCCACTTTTGATCGAATAAAATGACAATCAACTTCGATGTAATGTGGATATTGGATTATTAGCAATGTGGATAGCCGCCTGATTATCACAATGTAATGGAGTGGGATCATGAACTGGAATCCCAAACTCATGTAGAAGAGTACGCAACCAAGTCAATTCACAAGTTGTTTGAACCATTGCTCTATATTCTGCCTCAGCACTAGAGCGTGCTATGACTGACTGTTTTATACTTTTCCATGTCACAAGGTTTCCACCTATAAATGTGCAATATCCAGTGGTAGAACGACGATCAGCAGGAGATCCAACCCAGTCAGGATCTGTATATCCTTCTATACGAAGATGTCTAGAAGCTCTGTAAGGAAGTCCACGCCCAGGAGCATTTTAAAGATACTTTAATATACGAATAGCAGTCTCCATATGAGGAACACGAGAAGAGGTCATAAATTGACTGACAACACTGACTGCATAAGAGATATCAGAATGAGTGATAGTAAGGTAAATAAGCTTACCCACGAGTCTCCGATACAACTCAGGGTCGTCAATCAACTCACCATCATCAGGCATAAGTTTAAGATTGGTTTCCATAGGAGTAGTAATTGGTTTAGAACCAAGATATCCGGTATCTCTCAAGTGATCGAGAGTATATTTCCGCTGTGATAAACTAATGCCTGCTTTAGAACGAGCAACTTCAATACCAAGAAAATACCGAAGCTTACCTAGATCCTTGGTGAGAAAACTGGAACAAAGGTGTCGAATCAATACTTAAATCCCAATACTGTCGCTTCCAGTGATGACAATATCATCCACATATACCACAAGAATTACAATACCACGAGTGGTCTTTTTAAAGAATATGGAATGATCAGCTTGACTTTGAGTCATACCATAGGACACGACAGTGCTACTGAATTTGCTGAACCAAGCTCGGGGAGATTGTTTGAGGCCATAGATGGATTTATGAAGATGACACACAGACTCCCCCGTGGACTCAAATCCGGGAGGTTGAGCCATATATACTGTCTCAGAAAGTTCTCCATGAAGAAAAGCATTCTTGTCATCAAGTTGATGGAGAGGCCAATCAAGGTTGGCTGCAAGAGAGATAACAATGCGAACCGAATTGAGCTTGGCAACTGGAGAGAAAGTCTCAGTGTAGTCAAGCCCATAGGTTTGAGTGAATCCTTTGGCCACAAGACGAGCTTTCAGATGATGAAGGTTACCATCAGGATTGTGTTTGACATTAAATACCCAACGATAGCCAACAATATGGGCTCCAGAAGGTTTGGGTACAAGATCCCAAGTATGATTCAATGATAAAGCATGCATCTCTTCTTCCATAGCAGAACGCCATCCCGGATGAGAAAGAGCCTTCTGATAAGACTTAGGAACAAGAACAGAAGACATAGACACAGAAAAAGTGCGAGAATAGGTAGATAAATGGTCATAAGACACAAATTGTGAAATAGGATGAGAAGTACAAGAACGAATACATTTACGTTGAACAATGGGTCGATCAAGATCAAGATCCACAGACGCTGAAGAAGATGTTGAGGGTACAGAAGGTGGAGCTGTAGGAACCACAGGTGGAGTAACAGCGGAAGAACGACGAACATAGACCTGTGTAATCGGTGGTCGGGCGGCAAGCTCAGGAAAGCAAGGAGACTGATCAAGATTAGTCAACACGGGTGGTTGAATCTGTCCACCTTCAACAGAATAATATGGGACTGTCTCAAAAAATGTTACGTCGGCACTCACAAAGTGTTTTTGCAACACGAGACTGTAACACTTGTATCCTTTTTGGGTCCGAGAATATCCAAGAAATAGACATTTGTAAGAACGAGGATCAAGCTTATCACTCGTCCTGGAGGTAAATTATAAACTAACGAAACACATCTAAAAAGTTTTTGGGGAAGAATATAAAAGTCCTTATCAGGAAACATGACCCGATAAGGAATTTTGCCATCCAAAATTCGAGAAGGTGTTCTATTTATGAGATAATTAGCTGTAAGAATAGCATATCGCCAAAAATGTTTTGGAACATGCATGTGAAGCATGAGAGCACGTGCTACAGTTAAAATTGGCCCATTTTTCCGTTCAACAACCCCATTTTGTTGGGGAGTGGTGACACAAGTAGTTTGATGAGTAATACCATGACTTTCAGTAAACTGCGTAAATTGATGAGAAAGATACTCTTTGGCATTATCAGTTCTCAAAATATGTAATTTAGCATTGAACTGCTTAACAATTTCAGTATAAAATTTTGAGAAGA
>NMUG010006997.1:0-12293 GCA_002855965.1 Monotropa hypopitys
TGGCATTACGCATAAGGTGTCAACAGCCTATTATCCCCAAACAAACGGGCAAGCAGAACTTGCGAATAGAGAAATAAAGCATATCATTGAAAAAACTGTAAATCCAAATAGAAATGATTGGTCACTCTGACTCATCGATTCTCTTTGGGCATACCGTACAGCTTTCAAAACAATTTTGGGAATGTCACCTTATCGACGGGTGTACGAAAAAGCTTGTCACATCCCAGTTGAAGTTGAACATAAGGCGTATTGGACAATCAAACATTTGAACTATCGTTTGCCCAATGCTGGTGCCCACCGTAAGCTCCAATTAAACGAACTTGAGGAGATGTGGCATGATGCATATGATAACTCAGTCTCTTACAAAGCAAAAATTAAGGAGACGCACGATAAAAACATTCACCGGAAAAGTTTTGAAGTCGGCCAGAAAGTTCTATTTGTATAATTTCCGACTTCATATTTTTCCTGGAAAATTAAGGTCGCGTTGGGTTGGTCCTTATATAGTATCTAAAGTTTTTACTCACGGTGCCATTGAAGTAACCAACCCTGCCAATGATGATGTTTTTAAAGTGAACGGGCAACGCCTTAAGCCGTTTTTAGAAAATTTTGACGAGGAATTCTTGGAAGAAGAACTAGTCGATCCCATTTATCGGGGCGACAGTGATGCTTGAATCTTTTATGCTTACATGCGTCTAGAAGACGTTAAATCCACAGGGTTTGAGATACCCCAGTGTTCAGCCGTGCTCGAACGACCCCTTTGATGGTCCGGTATAGCCACCCATGGACTAGCCTTGGCTTTGTGTTATTTGGGATTACCTTGGCAGAGTAGGGATGGAAGTGAAAAGTGATTGGGAACTCTCAAGGTTTAGCCGCTAAGTGCGACCTTTAGAGGATTCACCTCCCGAGTAGCAACCTACCCCGAAATTCCAGGAGATTTCTTATCTAACACATGGCCAAGTGAGGAAATGGGAAGAAAAATATAGCCCATGTAGAGTCACGTGAGTACTCCGGCACTCCATTTTTTATTCTAATGTTGTTAGCTATTGCTTCTTGAGTAGGTAGTTTGCGAGTAAGTCTTTGCAGGGTAAACATGTTATCACATCAACCTTTGGTAGTTTAGGTCTATAGTTGGGATGAGTGAGGCATTCAGGAGCCCTAAGTCATGGGTGCGATTATGTGTCGCGGTTGTAAGCCCAATAAAATACTATTTCTTTTCTCACTACCCTATTTTGCAATTTATACACACGAGGACGTGCTCATTTTAAGTTGGGGGGAGGAGCTAGCATAGTGACCTTAATTATATGTACATCTTGCTTAAAGTTGTTGATATGCACTTATGTAAATTTTTTTGAAATTTACCTTCCATTTTTGTCCTAAGTCACGTTGCAAGTTAGACTACATTATATTTTGCATCTAGCATCCATGCTTAGAAGTCTCATGAACATCAATAATAAGTCTAACGAGTGGAAAACATGTTGCATGCGTCACAAGAGTGACGATTTAATTTCTTGAAACATTCCCATGCCAATGTTAATCTCAAATCTTGCATGATATCTAAATTCTCCGTTATCCATGAAAAGAAGAAAACAAAATAGTGTAACACTATGTGCTTTGTCGAATTTTTTTTGAAATACATTAGGATATGATTCAAGGCATTCTTTGCATGAATATACCACCTACGAGTCCCCCTTGTCCTAATATTTGTGCCTAGTCCATGTCCATTATTGTTCAAACCATAGGAAACCGGACGAATGGAGGATTTCGGGGAAAATGTGAATTACAATGGTTGAGGAAGTTTGGTGCTTCTGATTGAGTATTTGGAACAGAAAATTTGAGAAGGAAACCAAATGGGATGAAGAAGAAAAAAAACGGCCTCTGCTGTTTTTGGTCAGTAGGCTCAGGACAGGGCTGGGTACCGGTCGCCCGAACTGTCGTGGACCGGTCCCTCAAATTAAAATTCTGGCAAATTTTGAGCAGTATGGTTGCAAAGGGAAAGGAAAGCAGCGGGTACCGGTCCCTCGAACCGTCGTGGACCGGTCCCTCAGTTCAAATTCATAATAAAAATATAAGGGCCCGATTGTATTTTTCTGCCCTATCTCTATCATCCCTCTTGACTGCAACCTCCCCCAAAACCCCCGAAATCCCTAAAATCCACCATCTCCCTCTCTCAAAATCGCCACCCTCTCTCTCCCTCTAAAAATCGCACCCTCTCTCTCCCTCTCTCCCTCACAATTACATCAAGTCCTCACTACCAAATCTCACCACAAAAGCTTAGGTTGGACAACAATGGCACCGATGCGACAAATTCAAAATTTTGCGGAACAAGGTAATATCTCACTCGTCTCTCTCTTGTATCAATTGATTGGAGTGATTGCGGTACTTTCGGTGGTTGTTGGACTAATGGCCCACAGAAAAGGGCAACCAAAACCCAAAAAGCTAGATAAGGGGAAAGGGGTAGCGACTAGCTCTAGTCGACAACCCGAAGAGTTTGAATCGGAGGAGGAGGAGAGTGAGAGTGGAAGTGATGAGCAACGAAAGAAGAGGAAAAATGATGCGGAGGCGAATCGCCTTCGCGAACAAAAAGCATGGGCCACCAAATTACCCACTCGCAAATTTACATGCGAACGACAACTCGATCGCAGTGATATGGGCGGTCATGCTATTGTAGACACCATTGTACTTCAAGGGTTGCGACACTTTTTCCATAAGGTTGAGGGTTACCACCCATCTTTGGTTTTAGCCTTTTATGAGCATATGAACATTGGTGAGGATACTATCATTGATTCGACCATTGGAGGACTGACTGCTTGAATTCTAAAAACACAATCGATTGTGCAATTGAATTTTCAAATTTGGAAAAGTGAAGAAGACAATAGAAAGTAGGTTGAATCACCCAAGCGCAAGTGATTCACACCGTGAGTTTTGTTAATCAAGCATAATAAATTCTGGTAAGTACCAGGTCATTCTCCTCAGGGATTAAGGTATGGATCGAGTTTAGATTGATTTTAGTGTTTATTAGATGAATAAGTGAATTGGAGGATGGAATTGTGAAGTGAAATGGTGGTGGACTGTTCTGGAAAATAGAAACAATTGCAGAAAACTAAGGAAACTAAACTAATTGCAAGAGAATTAAAGTGTGGAATCCGATCCTTGGTTATGGATGAAATCCAAGGATTGATTCTTCTCTCTATAACTTAATTAGGTATTGCAATGAAAATCAATCCTATGAGGCAAACGTGAATCAAAATCGAATCAAATCATCACAAAGCAATGGATATGCGAACAGTGAGTTGTCTATAACCATTCAAGGCTAGATTCAATCCAAATTAAAATCCACACCCCAATCGGTAGGTTGATTCCTTGAACATCCGATAGAACTCTGAAATTCTATGGAGAGAATGGAAATCAACCTTGGATCCATCAATTCCCTTGAATCCAATTCCCTTAAACTGAGAATTCATAGATTTAAAGAAAAACAGGGACTGAAATCTATAGAACAGTGAATTCAAAACAAATGAAATTAACTACTGAAATTTAATGAGAAAAAGGAAGAGAGAAGAGAATTAGAACAACTAAGTACTGAATTGAAGTAGAACTTGAAAGACTTACAGTAGAATCGAAAACTACCTACAGCAGAACTAAAAAACTTTCAGCAGAAATGAAAATACCTACAGCAGAAAATGATCTACTGGCCTTCTAACATTCGGCTCTCTCTAAAAAACCTAAGCCCCTTTATTTATAGTCTAACCCTAGGGCTCTAGAAGGAATTCCCCCAAAGTTTGGGGGAAAATGATGAAAAACGTAAAAAAAAATCACTACATAACAAGTGGACAAAGGGGGGACACGTTCACTTTCTGCCCAGAATTAAACCCTTTACTCCCGGTAGTAAAGTAATTTACTCCCGGGAGTAAATGTTTCTGCCCAAAAATTTACACAGCATTTTCTTTTCTCCTGGTAATGAAATACTTTACTCCCGGGAGTAAATGTTGTTGTCCACTTAAAACTCAAACTTTTGCCTTGTACTCCCGGTAATGAATGGACCTACTCCCGGGAGTTGGAGTGGTATTTGAGAGACTTCAGGATTTCTTTTCATTGTTTGCTCTTCAAATACTTCTCTCCTTTGCTTCCACCTTCCATCAAATGACTTGTAAAATAAATTCACATGCCAAGGACTACAAAATATGCCATTTTAGCTTGGATTCACAATAACGACCCAAAATAGATGTTAATATGAAAACCATACTAATGCCAAGCTTTAAGCAATGAAACCATGCAAAAGTTAAGGAAAATGATGGTATTGAATTGCACTTTTGAGTGCCAATCACTGACTGTGACCGTTACTCCTGATGTTATCGCCCATTATATGGATTACCCATGCCCGGTTGCCAATGACATTACATTCCCAAAACCTACATGGAACCGGGACCTTGACCACATAATCCAAACCATTACTGACAACCCTACATCTTTCAATGCCCACTCCCGACGCTATGTACAAGGGGGATTGAAAGAGTTATGTCGAATCATCAACAAGCTCATCAATTATAATTTGAGCCCATTTAGCAAGGAGAAGATCCCTTTCAATAAAGATGGGGATCTCATTTATGTGTTAATGTCAAGGTGGGAAAGAGTGGATTAGGCCTTGTTCATTTGGAACCAAATGAAGAGTTTTCGGGAAAAGGGGGCAAACCAAAGCAACATCCCCTTTTCGGCAATGGTTACAGCGCTTTGCTTGCAAGCCGGGTGTAGAGGGAAAGCAGGAGAAAAGATGATTCCCGGTATTCCCGGACCTATTACCCTAGCATCCATCAAAAAGAGTATTTCTTTGTCCAAGCCAGCGGATCCTGAAGATATTGGTGCTTCTAGACCGAGTGCTTGGGGACACATTGAGAGGCAAGAACAGTGGTTCAACATCATGAGCAACCGCCAAGAATCGATTATGCATGAACAAAAGAACATCCATTCTCGATTGACTAAGCAAGGGAAGAAGCAAGGGAAGTTGATGAAGTTGGTCAAATGGCTTATCGGTAGAGAGGAGGCTCGTTCTGGAGAGAGGTTCATCAACTCCGATCCGAAGGAGGGTGGAGAGGAAGGAGATGGAGATTCAGAATGATATGTTTGGAGTTTTAGTAGTTGGTATGTAGTAGTAGTAGTTTAGTATGTTGGTGTCTTTGTCATGACATGATTGGTAGTCTTTGAGTAGCCTATACTTTGTCTACATTTTTGGATGGAAAAGGTTGGTAGAGGCTTGGGTAGTAGACCAAGAAAATGATTAGCCACTACCTATTTTGTTGTTCCTTTTTCTTTTCTACCATGCGTCGTTATATGTCGAAAGTCCTTGATGTCCTATTGTGCTCTTTAAAAACATTTGGTAAAGCATGTTTTGTGTTATGATATCATGTTATGGATAACATCGTATAATTTTGTCTTGATTGTTTTGTGAGTATGGTGCGTGCTTACTTGTTACGTTTTCTATCTTTCAAAATTCGCATATTATATCGCACCATTCATGGGATGTTTATAATTTTTGTGGGATTATTGAGCGATACATGGACACCTCCGTAAGGTTGGAATCAAGGCTCACTACATCGTATGTATCTAGTTGACCACGAATGCGAGTATTTATGGTTATTCATGAGATTTTGGTGCATGCATCCTAGTTCGAAATTGTGGTACTTTTGTTAAACTTGCTACACGTGCGGGGGAGGATAGTATCATGCATATAGATAATTTTTGTCTTGTGTTTATGAAAAAATTAGTTGCATAAATGTTTACTTTTTTATTATTTCGGTTGAATGAGGACGTCCAACGTTTAAGTTGGGAGGTGTGATTGGCCTCTAATTTTGTAGTTTTAAGAGGCCAATTATCATCCTATTTTTGGTCTTCGACAACCAATACTCTCTAAATTACGAATAATTTATGCTTTTGGTAGTTTTTGAATAATTTCAGGAATTTGCGATAAAATGGATTAGTTTCTCTACGGCGATTCATGTTGACTTCAAGATGCCGGCCAAAGACACTGCACGGCACGGTGAAGCGCCAAGGATGAACCGGAAGAGTTTTGGGCAAGTGGAATAAAGGCCAAAGCATTTTCTGCAAAAATAACAGCTTTTCAGCAACGGGTACCGGTCCCCTGAACCATCGTGGACCGGTCCCATGAAGGGAAATTTCAACCATTTTTTGAACAGTAGCTTCTGGGATGTGAAAATCTCCAACGGGTACCGGTCCCCTAAACCGTCGTGGACCGGTCCATCGATATGGATTTTGGATGGCTTCTGGACAGTAGCCCCTGGGAAATGAAAATCTTTAGTGGGTACCGATCCCCGGTACCGTCGGGGACCGGTCCCTTGCCCCATCGTTTGGATGGATTTTGAGCAGTAACATTTGGAAATAGAAAAAATAGGCTGGGTACCGGTCCCCCGTACCGTCGTGGACCGGTCCGTCCCCTAAAATCTGCAATTTTTGGTTGACTATTTTTATACGTTTGGGGGCAATTTTGTCCACTTTTTGTAATGTTTGTATGGACATATAAATAGGAAACCCCGATTTTTGGGTGCCCTATCCTTCAATACAAGTAAGTTTTAATTGTTCTAACTTAGTTTCTCTCTAACCTCTCTCTACCTCCCTTTCCTCTCTTGTATCTCCCCCTTAATTTTAGGTGTTCTATGTTTTGATTCAAGTCTTTTGCCATTCCTTAACTCTCAAGGTAAGTTCATGCTCTCTCTTCTCATGTAAGTTTTATTAGTAGTTGTCAGCAAGAAGTTTGGTTAAGATTTTAGGTTCATCTTTTGAGATTTTTTCAAGTATTAAGCTTCCTACCAATCTTATCATCTTCACTTTTATCTAATAAAATTACCCAAGTTTTAATTACATTTTCATGACTTGTTTAGAAATAATTCTTGTAATTAGTTGTAATTTAAGTATGTGTGAGTAGTGATAGGTTTAGTCATAGATATGTGTTACTTGTTGGTTTAGGATGAATTACTTACCTCTATTTTTGTAGGATATAATCTAGGTTGAATTTGGAAGATAACTTCAAGTTAGTTCAAGACTTAGGATTCTTAACCTCATTGATCACGTGTAGACAAGTTATTTGGCACACATGATGCTTTGAGCTATGGCACTCTAGGTGTTTGATAAAATATCTCAAAGAAGTTATTTCCCTTATAAAACCTATTTTCTATCCTTTATAAATATTAAATGAAATATCTTCCGAATGATGGCCTAGACTTGGCCTAGTTTATGTAATTGAGGTATGTAATTGTCCTAAGTCAAGAGTAATTCATATCCATTGACTTAGCCTCCTCTTAATTTCAAGTTTTAAGTCAAAGTAGTATAACTTAGGATATCAAACCATCTAAAAATCAAGGCTAGCGTCCTACCGCTAAACCATTATATCAACTTAACTCGAACCAAAAACAACTGATTCCGTTCTCTGTGGATTCGATCCCGTACTTATCGGGTATTATGCTAGCTATGACATAGCCCTACGCTTAGGGTTTTTGTTCTCAAACAAACAGTACTTCTGGAGCTAAGCACTCATAAAGAAACCCTTTCTATTTTAGAATTCTCAATACTTAAGGTATTCCACATTTTACTTTCAAAACTTACTTTTCCCAAAACTTTTTACTTTTAACGCATGCCAAAATCCCATTTTACCATATTGAATTTCCAATTCCTATATATCATGTTTATTCAAGAAACTCTTTTCTATGATCCATCATGATCAATCTCATCTTATCTCATCACAAATCCACAACTCATCTCAATAACTATAATATCCAAGGGTAATTCAATTCTGCTGACTAACGTTATGACAGATCTGTAACCTCGTATATTATTCCTGATAGGTACAGGGGATATGATTCAAGGGTCGCTCGTAATATCATCTCAGCGGTAGGGAATATATAACACCCGACATTATGAGCCTAGGGCCAAGGCTGTCACCTCACATCGACCCGAAGCCAAGGTCTTTTTTAGTCACCTTACATTATTAGCCCAACGCTAGGGCTTCAAGGCTATGATAACATAATCAATGTTTAAGAATAATTTTATCTTTTTCTTTATTAGAAAACATTAACATCCTTCTCCTTTTCTTTTCAATCTTCCAAAATCCGATAGTGCATTTCCTTTAAAGATATCTTCCTTTCTCAATATATTCTCATCTTTCAAAACCATTCTATTTCAAACCATTTCTCTTTATTAAACATTTCTTTAGAAGAATTTCCCCAAAATTTCTTTAAGTCCCAAAACATCCTCTTTTAAGTCTTTTCTTTAAGAAACATATGTGATCCATAGTATTTGTACCATTTTTTCCAATATATTTGAAAACACACATTTTATACTAAGAATAATTCTATCTTATCAAAATTATACAAATCCATAAAGTATTCACCTCTTTTGACGAATTACCGAATGACTTGCTTTCCTTCTCGATGGGCCGAAGACGATGGCTGCTCAATACCTAACAAAAGTCCAAAAAGACTCTTATAAGAAATTTAACAACTATACATGCTAATACTAACTCTTATACTATTTTTCAATTTCTATATAATCTTTAAAATTGATTTCCTACACTTATATAAACTCATTTAACCCTCTGATTTTAAGCCCAAAACAATACCCGAGGTTCCCGGCCAAGACCCAAGCTTTACGCACGAGAAAAAGGAACTTTCTGCCCAAAACAGCACCCCACCGGTGGATGGACCATTAAATACACTGGTGCATGTTGTTAGTCCTAAGCCATATATTTAATAAGTTTTATGGGAGTTACAACGTCATTAGATTTCCAAGAGAGTAATGAAGAAATGGCCTAACATAGCAGAAAAGCGAGCATTAGAGGTCGAGGAAATGGAATTGATGCAAGGATGCATGGATGACAAAGCGCTAAGCAATACTGAAGAAGGCCGAAGCGTCAAACGGTTGTCAAAAGATCAAGAAAAAATCCAAAGAAGCAAAGAAATCCAGCCACACTCCCAACCGGTTCCTATGCAAGCCCAACTGGTTCCCTCAAAGAAGCTTCCAAAGCCAAATTCCCAGCGACATCCGCAACGGGTTATGGTTCATCACGCAACTGTTTCCCATGCAGGCTCCCAGAAATTGCAACTGCAACATCATCCCCACAACCGGTATCGAGCAAAGGACAACTTCCCAGTGACATCCGTAACCGGTTGCAGTTCATCACGCAACTGGTTCCCGTGCACGCGTGAATTAAAGAAGAGAAGGGTAGAGACTTCCGCAACCGGTAGCCACCCAGCCCGGAACCAATTGCAGGACATACTGAATTTGGGCCCTATACGGATTGTGTTGGGCGAATTATTGGTTATATTGTATTCGATTGGGTTTTATTAACCCTAAACACCTCATTAAGGGTGTTTAAGGCATTTTAAACCCTTGGGAGTATGTAATGGACACTTAGGGTTGTGTTGTGGGACTTTTGACTCAAATTGAATTAAGAAGGCTACTGGAGAAGTTTGGAAGTTCTTTGCTCTGGTTTTTGTGGAGTTTTTTTCATTTCTTTTCATCTCCTCCCATGACCGCCATGAATATGGCCAGCTAATCTTCAGGTTAGGTAAATATTGATGAAGTTGTAATCCCCGAATCATTGTTTTTCCTTGGATTTGTATTTGGTTTGGTTATGCACCATGGACTTGTTTATTCGTTGAATGAACATTGCTTAATCTTTCGATCTTATGCAATTGTATACCGGTATATAGTCGTACAGTGTGTAACAATGCTTACTTGATCCTGTAAGTAGGACAAGATAGTTGATTCACCGTAAGACGAGTTGTGCCGCTAGACAAGTCGTGCCATTGAGACGGGTTATACTTGTGAGATGAGTCATGCTAAGCGGCGATCACCTATGCTATCTCGCGATTCGTGGATATCTTTCGACCATAACCATAGGATCACAACCTATGATTATAGGATGTGCCAAATACAATTTGCGATTATTATGAATAATGAATCGGTTTACCAATGTATTCCATATCTCATAGCCCCGTTAGTCCAATAGTTTAATTTCCATTTGCAATTTAGTTCTTAGTTTTAATCTAAAAAAATTCCAAACCAAACTTTCCTTTCAAAACTAACTTAGGAATCTTGATCTAATTAAAGAAATTAGTTTACCTTCCCTAAGATCGACCCATGACTTACTACTACTACATAGTAGTGTAATTCTCGGATATAAATAGTATTTTGACTCGCGCACGATAGCGATCAAGATGTAACTAGAAATAGTAGAAGTCCCCAATGTATTTGCCAATTGTTGAGGTTTCCTGGTCTTGTTCCTTGAGCCTTTCTTTGATTACAAAGCATTGCCGTTTCCTCCGTCTGAGCTATACAAGATAGAATACTATTAGCACTACCCGAGCACCACTGACCGGAAGGTACCCCGATGCTTAAGTAACTGAGATTTTTGAGTGAAGAGGCAAAGCAAAAAGTTTAATATAGGGGTTGCATTTACCTTATTATGAGGGAACGATGCCCTTTATATAGGGAATGTCTTGAATGTGTTGGTCTTAAGCGGAGTGGGGAATCTGCTCATTTGTCTGATCTGATGCCTGATCTAGTGCACTTTTTAATTTCAGAATTTAGATGCGCACAATTTCCAAATTCTGAGCCTAAATGTGCATACTTTTCTAATTCGAAGCCTAAACACATGAACTTTACTTTGTCGGGATCGGAGCATGTCTTGCGTGTACTCAATATATGTTGGGTGGTCCGAAGACTGACCCAAGTGACATTACCATCTCATATGACATACACGTGAATCATACTAACTCACATGAAGGTACCGATTGATCGGGTAGTCCGGTTTACCCCAACACTGCCAAATTGATCATGGTTTGCTTGGTTGTATGTCCGTTGTTCCAACCTATTGGTTTGTCCTGTGTGGCGCAACCCAATGGGCATGAATCACATGGCATTTGGCCCTTAGTTCCACCCTGAGTGTAGACGATCTGACTTATCATTTTCTTGTGCTGTTGGATCTTCTATCCAATTTAAGACTCAGTCTACTCATACGTGTTCTGTTTGTCCTACCCCAAGGCCCATTTGGTTCGATTACCAAAATATTATGGACAAAATTTTTGTATCTATTTCTATAGTAGGGGACTAAAAATGAGTAAAAATACTTCTTGTACTGATCAATTATAGATAGAAAATACGAGATGATTCGTAATTGATAATATTGATTATTTTTTAGTAAAACTTTAACTTCTTGTACTGTTCAATTATTTTATAAGATTTATTTTCTTAAGTATATTACTTTTAATGAAGTTTCTTACATCTTATCTATTTTATTTTAGATGTATCAAGTTATATGAATAAAAAGAAAGGAAAATTATAAGAAAGTTGAGAGTAATTAAATTAATTTTAATATGCCATTAAACGGAGTTATCTGATAAGGGGTGTCAATGGGATTTTAGATAGTTAAGGTGTGTGAAGTGTGATTATAAAAAAATTCAGGGAGTGTCAATGAAATTTACCCTATCTTTTTTGCAAGTTGTCACATTTTCCTTTATGCTCTGTCCAAGGAATCTTCAAAGACCACTTTGCGTTTGCCCATGACATACAATAGAGAAATCTTTTGACACACTTTGCATCCAGACACCTTTTTTCTGTATCCCCATGACAGAGACACTAGTGCCGCACTAATGAAAACTGGTTGCGTGTTGGTAAGGTCGTTAATTTAACAAGTGGTTGACGAATTACTGATTCTGACTTATTATTTGTCCGAGATTGATTTATCTATTAAATAAATCGAACATGATCGTTAATTTTAGACTTGATAGGTTGTATTGAGTTAAGAGCTCAGCACCAAGGATGAGACCTTAGGTCAGCCCTGAAGTCATAAATCTGCTAACCTAACTACAAGGACCTCAGCAGAGGAACTAAGAGTAACGGGAAGACCTCAGCCACTAGGTTGAGTACAACGAGTGCAAATCTTTGTTCCTTAGCACCTCTTTCCTGCATATTCGTTATTTGAAATATATGATCTGCGGTACTAAAACAGAAGTGCAAGATATCAGCCTATAATTACGGGAGCGTGTCGAGTGAATAAGGAAACGTTGTAGAAAATTACGGAAACCTACCTAAAATAGAGAAGAGATATAAATCACTCAAAAAGATCACAATAACAGGTATGAACTTTTTTTTTTACCTAAGTCTCATTGAATTCTCTTTCCATCATTTTTGAAACTTAACTGACTTGATCGTCGGAGGATTTTTGGCAGGCACCAAGCTGGTGTCAAGATTACTTGTGCAGGACTCTAAGGCAACGAAAAGAGGAA